>PVKH010019741.1:0-14769 GCA_004027955.1 Chaetophractus vellerosus | reverse complement strand
TGTATTAGTCAGCCACAGGGGTGCCTTTTGAAATATACCAAAAATTGGTCAGTCTTTATAAAGGGTATTTATTTGGGGTAGAAGCTTACAGTTACCAGGCCACAAAGCATAAATTTCTTCCCTCACCAAAGTCCATGTGTTGGAGCAAGACAGCTGCCGACGTCTCCAGTGTTCAGGCTTCTGGGTTCCTCTGTTCCCAGGGCTGTGTTTCTCTCTGGGCTTAGCTTTTGTTTCCTCCACAAACTCAGCTGTAGACCATGAGGCTCTCTATGCTTTTGCGTCTCTCCACAAGGCCAGCTGTAGACATTCAGGCCAACGGCTCACTTGTCTTCTCCTGGAGTGCTCCTCTCCAACATCAGAACTGCTTCTCAAAAATCTGCTTCTCCAAATCTGCTTCCTTGCTTTATTTTACTTGAGACCACACCCACTGAGGGGTGGGGCTCAATAGCCCATGGACGAGGCAGTTAACGCCCCAATCATAAACCAATCATGCCCAGATGAACAGATCAGTTTACAAGCGTGATTCAATTTATATTTTTGGAATTCATAATTACATAAAACTGTCAAACCATTACAGCCACTATGAACATTGGTGTGCAGATATCTGTTCAAGTCCCTGCTTTCAATTCTTCTGGGAATATACCCAGCAGTGAGATTGCTGGATCATATGGCAGTTGTTTAGTTAGCTTCCTGGGGAATGGCCAGACTGTCCTCCACAATGGTTGTACCACTCTGCATTCCCACCAGCAGTGGATAAGAGTTCCCAATCCTCCACATCCTCTCCAACACTTGTAGTTCTCTAATTTTTTTAATAGCCACCAATCTAATGGGTGTAAGATGATATCACATTGTGGTTTTGATTTGCATTTCCCTAATAGCTAGTGATGTTGAACCTCTTTTCATGTGTGTTTTAGCCATTTGTATTCATTCTTTGGAGAAGTGTCTATAGAAATCACTTGCCTATCTTTAAAATGGGTGGTGTTTCTTTTTTTTTTTAAGTGTAGCATTTCTTTATATATAGTGGAAATAAATATTTTCTTCCATTGATTAGGCTGCCTTTTCACTTTCTTGACAAAACCTTTGAGGTGCAGAAGTTTAAATTTTAAGGAGTTCCAATTTATCTATTTTTTTTCATTGCTCATGCTATAAGTGTAAAGTTCATGAAACCATTTCCTAATACAAGGTCTTGTAGAGGCTTCCCTACATTATCTTCCAAGATCTTTATGGTCTTGGCTCTCATATTTAGATCTTTGATCCATCTTGAGTTAATTTTTGTATAAGGTGTGAAATGGTGTTCTCTCTCAATCTTTTGGATATAGATATCCAGTTCTCCAAGCATCATGTGTCGAAGACGCCATTCTCACCAAGTTGAGTGGGCTTCGTGGCCTTGTTGACTTTATATGTGAGGATCTATATCAGAACTCTCAGTTCAGTTCCTTTGGTCAGTATGTCTATCCTCGTGCCAATACCATGCAGTTTTGACCACTGTAGCTTTGTAGTATGTTTTAAAGTCAGGTAGTTTGATTCCACCAATTTCATTTTTCTTTTTCAATATGTCTTTTGCTCTTTGGGAACTCTTGCCCTTCCAAATAAATTTGATAGTTATCATTTCCAATTCAGTAAAAATAAATGCTGTGGTGATTTTTATTGGGATTACATTAAATCTGTAAATCATTTGTATAGGGTAGACATCTTAATGATGTTTAGTCTTCCTATCCAAGAACAGAGAATATTCTTCCTTTTATTTAGGTCTTCTTTCATTTCATTTAATAGTGTTGTGTAGACTTCTACGTATAAGTCATTTACATCTTTAGGTAAATTAATTCCTAGGTATTAGATTCTTTTAGTTGCTATTGTAAATGGGATTTTTTTTCTTGATTTCCTCCTCAGATTGCTCATTATTGGTGTGCAGAAATGCTACTGATTTTTGCACACTGTGCTGACAGCCTGCCACTCTACTGAACTCATTTATGAGCTCTAGAAGCTTTGCTGTAGATTTTTCAGGGCTTTTGAGGTGTAGGATCATGTCATCTGCAAATAGTAAAATTTTAATTTCTTACTTACCAGTTGGGATTCCTTTTATATCTTTTTCTTGCCTAAGCACTCAAGCAAGTACTTCTAACACAATGTCAAATAAGAGCGGTGACAGTGGGCATCCTTGTCTTGTTTCAGATCTTAGAAGGAAAGCTTTTAGGATTTCACCTTTGTATATGATGTTAGCTGTGGGTTTTTCATATATATTCTTTATCATGTTGAGGAAATTTCTTTCTATTCCTACCTTTTTTTTAAAGATTTATTTTTATTTATTTATATATCCCCCCTTGTTGCCTCTTCGTGCTGTGTTCATTTGCTTTGTGTTCTTCTGTGTCTGCTTGTCTCCCCCTGCTGCGGCATCCCACTGAGTCAGCTCACTGTGCGGCAGCTTGCCTGCTCATGGCAGCTTGCCTGCTCGTGGGGGCTTGACTTCTCGAGGTGGCTTACCTTCTCGAGGAGGCCCCGGGAACTGAACCCAGGGCCTCCCATGTGGTAAACCAGAGCCCTACCAATTGAGCCACAGCTGGTTCCCTCAATTCCTATCTTTTGAAGTGTTTTTATCTGGAAAAGGTGCTGTATTTTGTCGAATGATTTTTCTGCATCTATAGAGATTATCATGTGATTTTTTCTTTTGACCTATTGATGTGGTGTATTACATGATTGATTTTCTTATGTTGAACTATCCTTGCATACCAGGGAGGAAACCCACTTGGCCAAGGTGTATAATTCATTTAATGGGTTGTTGAATATGAGTAGTAAGGATTTTGTTGAGGATTTGAGCATATAGGTTCATTAGAGAGATTGGTCTTTAATTTTCCTTTCTTGTGGCATCTTTGTTTGGCTTTGGTATTAGGGTGATGTTGGCATGATAGGTTGAGTTGGATAATGTTCCCTACACTTCTATTTTTTGGAAGAGTTTAAGCAGGATTGGCATTAGTTCTTCCTGGAATGTTTGGTAGAATTCACCTGTGAAGCCATCTGGTTCTGGGTTTCCTACAGTTTGATGTAATTATGAATTCCAAAAATCTATATTGAATCATGCTTGTAAACTGATCTGTTCATCTGGGCATGATTAGGGCATTGACTGGGCCATGTCATTAGGGCATTGAACCCTGCCCCTCAGTGGGTGTGGTCTCAAGTATAAAAGGCAAGGCAAAAGATTTGAGAAGCAGATTTGAGAAGCAGTTCTGATGTTGGAGAAGATGCCCCAGGAGAAGGCAAGTGAGCCGTTCACCTGATAGTCTACAGCTGCAGCCCTGGGAAGAGAGGAACCCAAAAAGCCTGAACCCTGGCAATTAATTATTAATCTTCTCAAAGAACCAGCTTTTGGTTTTGTTATTTTTTCTAATGCTTTCTTATTTTCAATTTCATTTAGCTCAGCTCTAATCTTTGCTATTTCATTCTTACTTCTTCCCTTGGGGTTTGTTCATTGTTCTTTTACTAATTCCTCCAGGTGTGCAGTTAGGTCTTTGATTTTAGCTCTTCTTCTTTTTTAATATAGTCATTTATGGCTAAGAATTTCCCTCTCAGCACTTCTTTTGCTGCATCCCATAGGTTTTGATATGCTGTGTTGTCATTTTGATTTGTTTCAAGGTAGTTGCTGATTTCTTTTGTAATTTTCTACCTGTCCCAGTGATTGTCTAACAATGTATTGCTTAACTTCCATATCTTTTTGCCTAATCTGCTTCTGTGTCCTTTACTGATTTCCAGCTTCATGCCATTGTGGTCAGAGAAATTACTTTGTATAATTTAAATCTTTCTGAATTCATTGAAGCTTGTTCTTTGTCCTAGCATGTGTTCTATCCTGGAGTGTGATTCATATGCACGTGAGAAGAATGTATATCCTGCTATATTTGGGTATAATGTTCTGTATATGTCTCTTAGGTCCAGATCCTTTAATGTATTATTCAACATCTTTGTTTCTTTATTGATTCTCCATTGAGATGTTCTGTATAATGATTATAATGGTCTATTAAAGTCCCCCACTATAATTGTAGAGGCATTTATTTCTCAACTTAGTTTTTCCAATGTCTGCCTCATGTATTTTGAGGTCCTCTGGTTAGGTGCATAAACAATTATGATTGTTCATTCTTTTAGATAGATTGCCCCTTTTATTAAAATATAGTTGCCTTCTTTGGCTCTTACAATAGTTATGCATTTAAAGTCTATTTTGTCCAATATTAGTATAGCTTCTCCTGCCTTTTTTGGTTATTGTTTGCATGTAAAATTGTTTTCCAACCATTCGCTTTCAGCCTCCTTACATCCCTGGGTCTAAAGTGAGTTTCTTGCAGACAGTATATAGATGAGTCACATTTCCTTCTCTATTCTGCCAATCTGTGTCTCTTGATTAGAGAGCTTAACCCATTAACACTCAGTGTTACTACTGTCTACTGTCAAGGAATAACTTACTTTAGCTATATTATCTTTAGTTTTATGTATGCCATATGATGTTTTTATTTCCTTTTTTATCTATTTAGTTATATATTTTTTTCCTTTTAACCTGCAGAACTCCCTTTAGTATTTCTTGAAGTGCAGGGTTCCTGTTAACAAACTCTTAATTTCTGTTTATTTGTGAATATTTTGAAATCTTCCTCATTTTTGAATGCCAGTTTTGCTGGATAGAGAATTCTTGGTTGGATGTGTTTTTTTTTTTTCTTTTAGCACCTTAACTATGTGTTCTAGTCAGGGTTCTCTCGGGAAACAGAATCAACACGAGATCTCTGTTAAAAATATAAGATTTTATAAGAATCTCTTACGTGACCGTGGGGATACACAAGTCCAGGTTCCGCCGGCAGGCTGCAAGCCAGGGGCTCCGATGAAAGTCTGATGAAGGGTCTCGATGAGTTTGCTCCGATGAAAGACTGATGAAGGGTCCTCGATGAGTTCCTGGGAGAAGTTCGCTGTCAAACGACGAGCTGGGAAATTCTCTCCGAATGTTGAAATCAGTTCCCTTTTATGGCAGTCAACTGAATGGATAAAAGCGTCATCCATTCTTGACCCAATCTTGCTGATTGATGCAGATGCAATCAGCCATCCATGCAGTAAACTCAATTAGCCCCGGGCTTGCTTGACCCAACAGCTGGGCACAATTACCTGGCCAAGTTGACACATTAGCCTAACCATCACACTATGTCATAACACTGCCTTCTTGCCTCCATTGTTTCATATGAGTAATCAGCACTTAATCTTATCATCCTTCCCTTATATGTGATGGATATCTTTTCTCCTGATGCTTACAGTATTCTGTCTTTGTCTTGAGCATTGGACAATTTGACAAGTATATGTCTTGGGGTAGGCCTGTTAGGATTTATACTGTTTGGGATGTGCTGTGCTTCCTAGACATGTATGTCCTTGTCTCTCCATAGAGTTTCAAATTTTCAGCCTTTATTTCCTCTAACACTCCTTTCCCCTTCTCTTCTCCTTCTGGGATGACTATAATGTGTATGTTTGTGCATTTCACATTGTCATTCAAGTTCCTAAGTCCCTACTGGATTTTTTTCTATCTTTTTATCTACCTGTTCTACTATCTGTTTGATTTCAGATGTACTGTCTTCCACAATGCTAATTCTTTCCTCTGCCTGTTCAAATCTGCTGTTGTGTGCTTCCAGTATATTTTTAACTTCTTGCATTGTGCCATTCATCACCATCATATCTGTTACCTTTCTATGTATGTTTACAATTTCTTTTATATGTTCTCCCAGTGTCATCTTAATATCCTTAATCTCTTCCTTCACTTCATTAGGTTGATTCATATTTGTTTGGACATCTCTGATTAGTTGTTCCATGTTCTGCATCTCCTACAGTTTTTTTCATTTGTTCTTAGACTGGGCTATGTCTTCCTGTTTCTTAGTATGGCTTGTACTTTGTTTTTGGTATCTGTTTGTGTTGATGGATTTATTTGGTTGGTTAGCATCTCTGACTACTCTGGAGTTTCGTTTTGTTTTTTTTTTTGTGTGTGTGTGGTAGGGTTTCACCTTGACATTTCATTCCTTTTATTTTATTTCCTTGCTGTTGTCCCTGTTCCCTTGAAAGGAAAAAGAATTTGGACCAGAGAGAAGGATAGAGATAAGGAGAGAAAAAAGATAACTGTAATTATAATAAAAAAGATAGAAGAGGGACCATAGAAGACCCAGGAAAATAAATAACATTTGTAAAAATGAAAAGTAAAGAGGAATGAGAACAGAAAGTGGAATAGAAAAGATGAAATGAGAAAGAAAATAGAAAAAAAATATATAGAATGAATTAAAAGGCTGTAATAATGAGAAGAGAGGAAAAGAAAAAAGATAAAAGAAAAGAAAGCAAAAAAGAAATAGTAAAAAAGAAAGAAAACAGAAAAAGAGAGAAATAAAAAAAAGGAATTGAAAACCATAAAAAAAGATGGAATTAAAGAAAAATAACAGAAAACCTCAAATAGAAAAAATGAAGGAAAGAAAAGAAATTATGTAGGTAGAAAAAATTGGTTAAAAAATGTGTTGGGCAGACAAAGGAAGGGGAAACACAACAAACAAGAAACAAAACAGCAGCAGCTAAAAAAAAAAAGAAGAAAAGAAAAGAAAAAACAACCAAGGAAAAACAGCTTCTCGGCTGCCAGTGTTCATCAATCACCCTGCAGCTTACCCTCTGCAGGTAATGTACTGGGTTTTAGAGAGTAAAATAATGAGACAAAAAAAGGAACCTTAAAAAAAAACAGATCCAAGAAAACCTAATATAAAAAGAATGTCTATATGTTTCCAGTCATAAGGTATCACCTGGATGCCTGATAACCTGGTGGATCACTTCTCCACTTCTCTAAAGAGACCAGAGAATCATACACTTTCCCTCTCCCCATGGATCTGTGTCTCTTATGAGATTCCAAGTAGCCTCAGTTGGCCAAACTGACTGCAAAGATACCACTGTTCACACTCTGTCAGACCCCTCTTCCTCCTGGGGAATGCCCCCTTTCAGTCTGTTGGCAGCAGTGAACCAGGGCCCCCAACAAGGCTACTAGCCCTGAGGGCAGGGTATTTGTGCCATTTCCAGCCACAGGAGTGGGCGACTCATGGTTTTCCTTTGGCATCTTTATTTTTTTAGTACCCTCCTAGATGACTCAGAGCACCTTCCTCTTGTATATATATCCAAAGCAGCTCCTTTAGATAGGTCCCTACCTTCTCTCTGCTTTTTTTTGTGACAGGGTCAGACTCTGTCTACTTACTTTGGGACCATTTTCCCAGAATTACCATGATTTTAAATATATCATTCCACTGCCTTCTTGTCTCCAGTGTTTTTTATGAGAAATCAGCATTTAATCTTGATGAGGCTACCTTGTATGTGATACATTGTTTCTCTTGTGAGGTTATCAGGATTCACTCTTTATCTCTGGCATTCAGTAGATTTCAAAGGTAATATGTCTTGCTGTGTATCTATTTGGGGTTAGTTTTTGTTCGTGCTTTCCATTAGTTCTCTAAGCATATTTAGGACCATTTTATAAAAGTATTTGTCTGGTATGTCCCAGGTCTGGTCCCACTTGTTGATGTTTCCTAATGATTTAATCTTTCCTTTTGCACGGGTCATAGCTTCCTGTTATCTGTATATTTTCCTTTTTTTTTTTTTTTGTTGCATCAAGGGCACTTTGATGCTTTAATGTGCTATCTATAGAATTTAGACACTGAGGTGTCTGTTCCATAAGCTTGTATCCAGCTATTGTTATGACAAAGATTTCCTTTTGTGACAGGAGCTAAAAAATAAGAAAAAAGAACACTTTTCCTAGTCTTTGCAGATTGGTCTGTGCAGTACTCTCCTTCAGAACTTAGCTGTCTTACTAGTAAGTTTAGAGAATAGCTCAAGGCAAAAATGGAGGGTCCATCCCAGTCTTTTCTGTGAATGTATCTTGTCCTGGGCATTTGCACATGGTCCCAGTGATTCCAACTTTTACACTGATACTAATGTTCTCATCCCCCTAGGATACAATGTTTCCTCAAGGTCTGGGGTACTTCACTGAATGGCCCATACCTGGCACTCCTTTACCCCAGGCAACTGTGATTTGATTGTTCTTCTATTGCATTCTGTAGGAGAGTTCTGTAATCTGCTTTAGGTGCACAGTAAGCTCTGAGATGATGAGCCTCTGATACACGTCTTGGTTCAGTTCTTCAGGCTGTTCCTAGGCAGATTGGCATATATATATATATATATATATATATTTAAGCACTCAGTGTGTGCACAGGGTTACTCTGCACCCTCCAGAACCAGGACCAGGAAACTGAACTGTGAGGGCTGGCTGATCTTTCACTGAGCAGGTGAAGGGTTGGGAGAGGGGCCAGAAAAAGTGCCAGAAGGTTTTCCTACTAGTTTTAAATAGCCTTTTTCTTGATTTGTCATCTTATCTGTCACTGCATCCTGTTAACTACTTTCTGGATCTTTGAGAAAGTTTTTTCTGCCAGTTTTCTGCTTGTTCAAAGCTTCTGTGGGGAGACAGAGAGACCTGCAGTATCTCATTCCAACATCTTAGTTCCTATTCACTATTTACATGTTGTTTTCATCCTTTTATCCTCGGTGACATGTGCAAACCATTCATGCTTTCCTCTTCTGGTTTGTATTGTCACCAGAAACATTGGACACTGGGGTGTAGTTTGCTCTCTCTATATTAAATGTTGTATGTTATGGATGTGTTTTTGGACTATATGCATGATTAATAATTTAAATTCTCAGTATGCTGAGAAATGCTGAATTCATTATGGGAATCCAATAAGGAAGTGAAGATATTACATTTACTACTTATTTCTACAATCAATTGTGTTGATAGGTGCACAATTACTTTGGGGAAAAGCAAAATAAACTACTGAGATAGATCCTAAGAGGAAGGCAGTAGCTGAAAAAAAAAACCCAACAATGTTGGATATAGATTCATTTGATCTTACTTTGTTTAAATTTGCAGAATATGTACTTGGCTTCCTAAACGGTGCTGATAGCTAATTATTGATTATATTGTGAAATAGAAAAAAAAATGTTGTTGGAAGTGGGGTTAGATTGCCATCCGTTTTGAAAGGAGGAGAAACAGTGTATATGGGCAAAGATGCAGATAGTTTGGAGGCTTAGAGCTAGGGGGAAAAGGGTGTTCTCTTTTTATAGTTTTTATTTGCTCAGGAAATAAGAAGCAAAATCACCTATTCATGATTATATGAGTGATGCTTGAGGTTTGCAGAGAATTTTGAGTGAGTGAAATATTTATCTTGGAGAGTGGAAGAGAGAACTGATTAGCAAAACACAGAACGATCAGGTGGTACTGAATTTTGCTCTATAAATTTTACTTAAGCATAACTGTGTATTTTTTCTTCAGGTTCAGCAGCACTGGATAGTGAGAATAAAAATCTGAATTTAACCATGATTAGAATTGTGTCAAACAAGAAAGAGGAAGAAAAGGCAAGGAAATAGCAGGTGTATGAAAGGGAAAGGATATTATAGTGATTCATGGAATCCATGTGAATAATCAGGAAATAAGGATATGGTATTATGGAAAATTATTGGAGTAGAGATACTACAGGTTTGAAGAGGAAAATTGAGAGGTATTGATCACATTGTGGAATACTTGAAACTCAGATTTGGAAGGTAAAGCAGTTATTGGTAATGATAAGATCTAGTGAGTGCCTAAGGGAGTAGATGGTGAAAGGGATGGCATCAAGGAGCTGTGATGCCTTAATGTTGATAGTATCTTCTCCAAACCTGTTCAAGTCACCAAGCTTAATTACAATAACAGTAATGGATTGAAAATCGTAATGAAAGAGCTAAAATCTTAACTGAATGAAACACAGTGGCTGAAAAGACTGTGAGTAATTGCAGTAAATGGTGGGAGGTCATATGACATAGTTGTTAAGAGCATGGGCTTTACAGCAGAATGCCAGGGTTCAAATCCCAGCTCTGACATTTTCTAGCTGTTTGACTATGGGCAATATACTTAACATCCTAGTACCTCAAGTCAAATGTAAAATAAGGAAAGCAATAGTTGTAACTCATAATGTTGTTGCAAGGATTAAATCAGTGCCTGGAACAGAGTAATCTTTTTTGAGGGGGGAGGGGCATGCACCGGGACCAACCATCACCAACCGCCCTAGTAACAAAAATTATGCTTCCTAAATCTCTTGATGTCGATTCCGCTCGAAGAGCAAGGGAGGTGCCCTACATGTGCCACTCACTACAGAAGCCCTTTTTGAGAGTAATCTTTTTATAAGTGGAAGGTGTCATTTGGTCAGTGGAATTTTCAGTGAGTGTATGTGTGTGTGTGTGTATGTGTATGCATATAAGTATTTAAGTATTTTTAAGGGGGCATAGAGGAATAAGCAATGAAAAGCACAGGCCATAAAACATGGAATATGGGAGAGAAAATAGTCACCACTGGAGAAGACTTCAGGGGAAGCTGTGACCTTGGAGAGAGGCAAGTTTCGGCAAGAGCATGAAAGTTATGAAGATGCTCAGATAAAAGGCTGAAGATATAAGAATTTTCTGATAAAAGACATGAGCTTCAGAAGGCACAAGGCAAAGATATAGGATGGTATGTTGGAAAGTAATATTGGATCTGATTTTAGGGGATGTTCAGAGTACATAGTTTTAAGTTTCCTGTTTATGATGGATATCTTTGTAGATCTGGGCTGCTCCAGCTAAGTCAGGTAAATAATGAAGTGAGGTATGCAAACCTTTGTCCTGACTTACTTCACTCTTGGACTGGACCTTCAGGTAGTTTGTGGTCCAAGGCAAGAACAATTTTTGTTGGGTCCACCACATGAGTTTTGCTGTGGTTATTGTAGAGGCCAGAGAAGACACCACCTTGCAAGGATATTAAAACTTATTCCAAAGAAGTGATATGAGGTCAATTGATTAGTGGTGAAGCTAAATCCTTACAGCTCATTCAGTTTCCCACAACTAGGTCAAAACCTCTTGTTATTAGTTTTCAAAGCTCATGTATTTCTTCTTCAAGGTGCTTATCATAATAGTAATTATATAATTAATGGTATGTTTATTTACTTAATCACTTTTCCCATCACCAGAGTGGGCAGAAAGTGTGCCTCTTCTATTCATACATAAAGCTTCAGAGTTCTGCATGTGGTAAGCACATATCTATATCCAATCTGTTTCTATGTGTCCATATCTATACATCTATTTATATGTATATCTATGTCTTCTAACCAAGTGTTTGGGGGGTGGTTCTATCAGGAGTTAGGTCATGAAAATAGATTTATAGGCAATGATCGTATCTAATTTCAAAGCTTTGCTATCCAAGCCAACCATGGTGAATCAAGGTTGTTTTTGGAAGAGCAGCACAGTGAGTCATAGAGTTCAGGCCCACAGTTATCCTGAGAACTTCAATAGCAGCACCCTTTCTAGACTTTCCTCAAGGGAAAGAAATGGAGATTTGGCCTAAGAAATGAAGGAGTTTTGAAGTGTTTAATCTTGAGTAGCAGAGTATGAGCATCGGCCATCCTTCCAATACCCTAAATCAATGGATAGAAAGACCTTAATTTTAGGTTCAGTGATAATTTCAGGTAAGTACATGTTTGTTTCCCAACTAGATCATAACTTCTTAGGGACAGGAAACAATATCACTTGGGATGGAGGCAGCTGAGCCTCATTTGACCAATGCCATTTCTTTCTTATACTATGCCAGCTATGTTTAGGAAAGTCAGAGTGGCATCATGTAACCCTAAAAAGGTCATCTTGTTGTCAGGATGCTGTAGTTAGTGGGTGAAAAAAAGTGATGCTGTGGTAAGTGGATGATAGCAGACACCAGATTTTTACTTCTTCATTCTCTATAATACATAACACTGATTATAACAGCTACAGTGTACACTTTAATAATTATTTTTCTCAGTGACTGCAAATGGTTTACTTTTTCACTGTGACACTCTCAAAAAACTGGTATAGTCAGTCTTCTGTACATGTAGTAAAACACTCAGTTGAAGCTGACAAATTTCTAGAGTTAGGGAAGCTATCAGAAACTTTGCTGAAACAAGCAGTTTCAGTGTTTCTTTCCCCATGCTTCTTTTACTAGTCCTAATTGAATAGAGTCCCAGTTTTTCCACATCTACTCCAACATTTGCTATTTTCTTTTTTAAAGTAGTAGGCATTCCAGTGGATATAAAATGGTATTTCATTGTTGTTTTGATTTGCATTTCCCTAATGGCTAATAATATTGAGTATCTTCTAATGTGCTTATTTGTATATGTTCTTTGGAAAATTATATATTCAAGTTTAGAAAATGAATTAGAAAATGCTTTATTACAAACTTCCAGATGTTCTGCTCACTTGTATTGTTTATCTCTGTAGCTATAAAATGGCAAAGTTTGTTACTTGAAAGAAAAATTTGGACAGGTTCTGATCATTCCCTGTACCCACCTTAGTATTTTATTGTTCAGAGTGGGAGGGTGGCTATGGATCATTTTCCATGGAATAGTTATTGCCTCCTGCCTGAGAAATATGAAAACATCTTTTTATCCTGGACTAGATTTACATCTACTTCTTCATTTTATTCTGGCTTATGCCCACTGTATGAAATATATGTTCCCAAAAAACCCCTGAATCATAAAATATATGACGTATAAGTAAATTATTAATGCATTTGCATTTTTCCAAAGGTTCTTAAAGTGTAGAATCTTAAGATATGGATATATAGGTACAGCTATCATTTTACCTACTTTAAATAGTCTGAATAGAGTCATAAATTCCAGTTGTATTTTTTTGAAGATTGTTTCTGACACTATACAATTGACATTTAACTGGATCGATTGATGAGGTTATAAAAGTAAATATTTTAAATTATTATGAACTAGATTGAAATGTTTTGAAGTATTAGAAGTTTCTTTTCCATATAAAAACAAAATAAAATATACTGTTTTAGTTTGCCAAAATACCAGAAATGTGTTGGCTTTTATAAAGGGTATTTATTTGGATAAAAAGCTTACAGCTCCAAGACCATGCAAAGTCTAACTCGAGGCACCATAAAAGGTGCTTTCTCACCAGTCAACTGCCATGTGTTGAAGCAAGATGGCAGATGATCTCTGCCTGGTCTCTTCTTCCCTTCTAGGTTTCCTCTCTCAGGCTCAGCTGCTCTGCTTTCTTCCCAATTTCATCTGCAAGCTGGCATTGGGCTTGTCTCTTAGAATTTCCTATATCAATCTTCGCTGTATAGTTGTCTTCCCAAGTTCAGCTGTGAGCTATCAGGCATACAGTAGGGCTGATCTCCTCTTGAGCTGCTCCGGGCCCAGCCTCTTGCAGCTTCATGCTTAAGTGATCCTCTCTTACATGGCAGGATAAAACATTGCAGTTCCCTTTTTCCTCTGTCTCTGTCCCTGTCCATGTGAGTCTATTTATATCAGACCCAACAAGGGGGTGGGAACTCAACCTGAGTCATGCCTCACTGACATAGTCCAATCAAAAACCCTAAAGCAATCTTATCAAGTAATCCAACCAAAGGACCCTGGACTGAATTTAACACAATCAAAGGGCATCACACCCAGAGGAATAGATTCATTTACAAACATAATATTTCTCTTTTCGGGATTCAAACAACAATCTCAAACTGACATGCACAGCATACTTTTCATTTTCTATCCATAATCTCATAAAAATACCATTGTCTCTATATGACCTCAGCAGGCTGTGATCAGTTCAGAAAGAGATTTTGACAATCAAAAGGTAGGTCAGATAAAGGATAGTATGGGTCACAGATTTCACTAATGGAATACATTTTTTAAAATTCAAAGTCTATAATGAACATTCCATATCTTTCTCAAAGTTGCTGAGGTAAAACTATACAATAGCATATTTGATTTAAGATATACCTATTTTATTTCTTCTAATGTGAGCCACTTTCCAATTGTAAATTATTACTGGTTTACAATATTTTCATGTGAGATATGCTGTTTCAGTGCTTTATCTTTGATTCATAAATATGGAACTTTATGTGTGTCATGACTTCTGTTCTTACAATGGGCACTAAATGTTAACCATTAAAACTTTGAAATATTCTATGGTTTGGAGTGAGAAAAGATGGTGGCGAAAAGAGTGTTTTTGATACTGTTATATGGTAAGAGTTATAGAGCCCCAAATTTTTCAGTGAGGAGTATTTTCAGGTGCTATATTGCCAATCTGGTAGCTGTTTTCTCTCTGCTAAAAATTCAGGTGATTATGGGAACATATACATGACACTACAGCACAGATCCAAAAATGCTCAAAGGATACCATCTGAGGAAATAAGCAGCTATAGTTGGCATTTTGCAAAACATATTGCAATAGAGCAATCCTTAAATTCTAGCATTGCATGGATCTAGACCTCGAGCTAAGGAACTATAGAAATACTGTTAGTGAAATCTGAAGTTTGAGGACTTTCTGGCAAGAGGCTGAAATTAGCCACTATTAGCCACCAAATGACATGACACACATTTGCCAGCAGAAAATATAGACTTAGAATGTGAACATTAAGACAAGACTAGTTTTGACATACCAATTCCCTTATGTGGAAGCCTGGAGGTTAATACCAGAATTACTTAGCATATCATTTGTAGTTTTTGAAGGTCTGGCTAGAGTTAATACAGCTCCTAAAAATTGGATGTAGTTTAATTATATATTGTTAGATTATTCATTCTCAGGTAATTTTGAGTTTTTTTAAGAATAAATTCCTGGAGAAAAGCTTCTAAAATCTAGTTATTTATAAAATTCATTTTGAATTGGCTGGACTCCCACTAAAAATTGCAATTAAGATTCAGGTACTCA
>PVKH010019740.1:0-14775 GCA_004027955.1 Chaetophractus vellerosus | reverse complement strand
CTCCCAGGAACTCATCGACGACCCTTCATCAGTCTTTCATCGGAGCAAACTCATCGAGGACCCTTCATCAGTCTTTCATCGGAGCCCCTGGCTTGCAGCCTGCCAGCGGAACCTGGACTTGTGTATCCCCACGGTCACGTGAGAGACTCTTATAAAATCTTATATTTTTAACAGAGATCTCGTGTTGATTCTGTTTCCGAGAGAACCCTGACTAGAACAAGGTCTTATACATGCTTGGCCTTTAGTTGGTGGCTCTGATTATAATAGAGATGAGTTGCCAACTTCTTCAAAGATGATGACTAGATTACTTAGGGCAGTGGTCTTCAAATGGGGGTAACTATAGATTTCAAAGGTATAGTTTTGAAGTTTTCCAGAGCCTCACTCTCTTTCTGTACTCATTCCTGAAACTTGTGTGCCTGATAATGTCTTGCTGTGTAGTTCTAGTTTCCCATGTTATCTTTCATATTTGCCTTTCTCTAACTTTACAAATGAAAGGCTGTTCATTTGTAACCCTTTGTAAGGCTGTTCAGATATCCAGAATCTTCCTATTCTGCACTGGCAGAGGTATAAAGAATTCCAGGAGAGAAAATGTGGGAAGAGTCTCACGGTAGAGAACTGTGATAGAGTGATCAATAAAAATATAACAAAAATTTCAAGCATAAAAGCATATTACATGAGAATAAAATTGGGTGGATTGGAATTGGATTGGAAATACAAGTTCAATGAGAAAAATGAGTAATGTAAAATTTACAATTCGAAAATGAGGTTGTTTATACGTATTTTTAAATGGATGATGGTGGACATTGCACCGTGATGATCTTTATACTTCATCAGATACATTTAAAAGAGGCAGAGAACGGTTTAATTTTTTAATTCAATGTTTATAATATGCCAGAAATTTTATCTTTTGTGACCGTTTATACTTTTAAATACTGGTTTTAAGGTATGAGAGGAGTACATTTGTTATTGTTTGGTTTGGGTTTTTTTTTTCCCCCAAAAATTTGTGAGAAGGGACACAAAAGAATTTGAGGACCAATCAGGTAGGTCTTCTCAGGTGAAGTAGCCCACAATACATGAATTTTTTCATATCTACATGAGTTTATGAGTTCAAAAAGCAAGGAGCAATCTTTAACTTCTATGAATTAGAACCTTTAGGGATCAGCTTTGGCTCGAGGTCCTTCTCATTGCCTCATGGGCTGGTTATAGCCTGCTGAGGTGTAGCTCAGCCGTCTCAATTGTTGATGACAGGGGGTTTGTTATAGTAAACTCACCTATATTGAGGCTCAGGTGAAGAGCTGTTGAAGATGTGCTTTTTGAAGCATGTAGTTTCTTTATTGGAAACCGTTTTCATTTCCATTATCTGATATAAAAATAGACAGACACATACGCAATTCTTTGGAACATCCCAATTACAAATACAGCTATATAAATATCCTAACAAATAACATTTAGGAATGATTCATAATTCAGATTTTTATCTTGACAGAACATTATTTTTATTGGGTTGTTTTATCATGTTCAATATATTTTTTATTTTGCTTCTAATACATCATCAGAAGGAATACATTTTATAGTACATAAAACACCATTATTAATGGTAAAGATAGCCTTGTTAATAAGAGTTTTAAAAGGATTTGTTTTTCCACTAATTTTAATCCTTAGTACCTTTCATCAGGGCTTGTTAGCATGGACCCAGCTTCAGCCTAGCAAGGCCTTAAACTTTGTCTGCCAAAGAATTGAAGGCTGAGTGAACTCTCCAAGGGCTATGCAGTTTGTTAGGAAAAGGCAGCTCACATAGCTATACAGTTGCATATTTGTTATGTTTCTTGAGGATTGAAAGCCCCCTTAAGTACTTGGCATTACTATTCTGAAGCTCCAGACAGCCTGTGTTAGGAGAAGATGCAAGGAACTAACAGATCTGAAAGTTGTTATGTGAGGGAATAGTAATAGAGATTTAGGGCAGATTGTCATCAGTTAAAGACTCCATTGTTTAGTTGATGTACCTGTGTGTGTCCTATTTAGACTTTAGTTTTTTCTTATCACTTAAATATCCCTTTCAGTTTGGATGTTAGAAATGGCAACCTTAATTGTGCTTCACGAAGATACCTTCATGAGAGAGGATTTTTTTGTTGTTGTTGTTTTCATCCAATAGCTATTTTCTCTGATTCTTCCCAATTACTTGGAAAGTTTTTATGAGCTCATTTTAATCTGTGAGGGTTTTTTTACTTTAAGACTGTTACTTTTAGACTCCTCATAAAATCTGAAAACTCCTTTTACCTGCTTAGCTGCTGGCATGGTGGGCTTGAGAGAGTAAAGAAGCACCTGTTTGTTTTTTTTTTACAACCACCCCATAAATATTTTAATTAGAAAACATTCTAGTCTTTTTCAGGCACTTTCAAAAAATTTCTTTATGAAAATAAACAATGAAAACAGCTGTTGTGGCCAGCATCTAGTCCTGTATAGCTGCCCTTTAACTAATCGTACAATTTTTCCATTCATTTCCTGGCTTTGTGTCCATATTCGCTATTGGGGGTGGGAGGTGGAAGTGGGTGAAGTTGTACATAAGGTATATAAAATTATGATTTTATAAACTACAGTAAATAGGCTTATTTTAAGGTATCTTTTTAAGTACTAGGAATGAAACTCCTCTACATTTCACTTCAAAGTGACAGTTCTTCCTCACTTTTGAAATGACACAGAAGTAGAGTTCCCTTGTAAACCACCAAGGAGACATACTCGGCTCTAGCTATTTCCTGGAGGAGCAGTAGAGTTTATTGGCAAAACTGCAGGCTCTAGTGTCCAACTGAACCCAGATCCAAATTCCAAGCTTATCTCTTACTAGCTATCTCTTTCTAGGAACTAAGGAAGTTTATTTAATATCTCATTTGTCAATTTACCTGATTGTAAAATAAACCCGGTAGTAGTACCTACCTATAAGTTCATTGTGAACATTAGATGAATCAGTACATGTAAAGCCTGTAGAATTGTGTTGACACGATGAGAGTACAATAAATAGGAGCTGTTTTCCTTGTGTTATCACCATTGGTTTTTACTAATGACTTTCAAACCTTTGTCCCAAAGAGAACAAGACCGAATTTTTCTGTGGGACAGCCCCAAATGGGGAAAATGAAACAGAATCCCTTTGTCTGATTTGCATATTAGACTTTGGACTAAACTTTAAGTCAAACAAAGTATTCTGTGACTCAAATAACAGATAGAAAGAAAAAAGAACCTGAAATAAGTGCTTTGAAAACAGAGACCAGGAGACTTTGTCTTACTTGACACAATGTTTCACACATTTGAGGTATGAAAGAATGAATGAATGAATGAATCAGAAATAAAAATCCTTAAGAGCTCTAGGGTTCAGCCTAACCTGAGGGAATTTTTCATATCCTTTAGAGATTCTGTAAATGTCTGACAAATGTGAACTTTCTGAATATTCTAATTATGTAATAGCATTGCTTTTGATTCTCTTATCCTTTTTTGGCCATTACATGTGCTAACTCACATTTTCCTCAAAAAGTGTTATATTGTACTTGGAAATGCAATAAACATTCAGTGAGCAGATTCTGAAAAAATGAGGAAAGAATTAACTTTTTGTTTTGAGAAGACAAACTTTTGGTTGAAATATGCACCTTTTTATCTTGTCAGGTATGTTATTAAGAATACTTAAGAATTCATCTCTGATAAATGAATTTAAGGTAGTCTTGGGAAATGTTACATAATGTTTTGAGTTGGTTCATTTTTCAAACAAAATGACTAAGTTTTCATGGCAATCTGCTGCTAAATGTGCATGTCATCACTATATATCAGTGATCAATGGCCATATAGAGCACATATATGTGAAATCATACACGTATACATAAAGAAAAAACATATGTATATATAATGAAATATATCTGTCTAGTTACAATTTTCTAATCAATTAATTTTAAAATGTTATATGATTTTATGTACCAAACTAAATTAAAAGTTTTCATCCTAAAAATGTAGATTATTGACCAAAGGATATTACCAGTTAGTTATTAAGATTTGGAATGTAGCACCATAAAGGTCTAATTGGTTTAAAAAATCACTACTGTGTTAAATTCTTAGGATCAAAATTTGAAACTAAAATGTTCTAAATCAATGAAACTCTCAAACCATGTATTTTATTTTTGTAAATAAGGAATTCTTATATTTTCTCATTCTTCCTTATGGGAGGATTTGCTCTCTATCCTCCTCTAACCTTAACTTTTGATGGGTTTATGCTTTATTAATATATATCAATAAAATTGATTGGTTAAAAAATATTTTTTTAAAACGACACCCTCATGTCCTGTTGCTGAGATCAGAAACCTCAGTGTCGATATTGACACCTTTCTCTCCGTCAGCTTCAACACCTCAAAAAGTCACTCCGATTTCTACTTCCAAAATATACGTCTAACATAACAAAATCCAGAATCATCATTATAGTATAAAGCCATCATCATTTCTTCCCGTAATTACTGCAATAGCTTTGGTCTCCCACTTCCATTCTTATTCCCCTTTCCATTTCATTCGCAGAGCTGCTGGAGTGAACACTTAAATATGATGATTCCATTGTGAGACTCCTTTGCTGAAAACACGTCAGTGGCTTCCCATTCAAATAAAAGCCAATCCTTTAACATGGCTGCGGTGTGCAGCAAATCTGGTCCTTGCTTTCCTTGCTAACCTCGCGTTGTATCGCTTTCTGCTTTCTGCCTGTCTTACTACACAAGGAACAAGTCCATTAAAGATCTTTTAGTGTACTGGCTTTTTCCTCAACCTTGATGATTTCCTCTGCCTGCAGTGTACTTCCCTTGTATAATTTTTACCCAGCTTTCAGGCTTTAGCTTAACTGTAATTTCCTCTGTGTTCCCTCACCCCCAATTTAAGTTCGGTTCCTCATTATTCTCTCACACAACATCCTACCATTTCCTCCATGGCATGTATTGCAATTGTGGTCCTATATTTATGTGTGTGTGTGTGTTTGGATATTGTCTGTCTAACCCTCTTCTACCTTAAACACCATAGCCTAGGACTCATGACAGTTTTAGGTACCATTTCATATCTAATACCTAGTACATAGAAGGTGCATTTTAACTATTTTCTGAATGTGCACTGTATGTGCTGAAGTTATAGAGGTGATCAATACAGATTTCCTGTTTTCATGGAGCTGACATTTGAGGCAAAGAGCCAGACAATCAACATAGATGTGGACAATAAATACGAAAGACTATTCCTGTGATAGGGACTCTCAGTGAAGCACATTACATAGAAAGTTGAGTTTTCTGAAAGAAAGAACACTTGCCTGTCTTACTCCAATCAAGGTCCTGTAGCTCAGATATCCTCATTCTGTCTGTGTTTTTTTAAACCCTGCCAGGCTACTCCTGAGTGTGACTTTTGCTCTGGCACTTAAAAACCATCATCAATGGCATTCTTTGTCCTCCTTTCGATTTGTACTGGCAGCTGAGAAATTTGGCAATTCCTTACATAGTGACTAATAGTAATACTTCTTTGCAGATGTAATGCACCATATAAATGGCAAGTCCTGTATAAACATTAAATAATTAGCTTTCATAATAAGTCTATCTAGGCAGAGTGTGAAACTTTCAGTTTTGTATGGAAATAACTGAGTCAGAGTGAAATACCTGTTAAAATCATAGAATAGTGGAAGAATTTGTGTTGTGATTCTGAAATTCTTGACTTCTATTTTTGTAGTCATAAATAAACAAATTTTGAAATAATGGTATGTAAAATAATGTTTTGAAAATTCTGCATTTTTCATTAATCAATCCATTTAAATCAAATAAACTATGTAAAATGCAAACATATAGCAAGCTACTTACAGATTTAAGTGGAACATATGATTGGGGCAACTTCACTTACTTAGGTAATAAATTTTTGTTATTATCTTCCAATTTTTCAAGTATGCTGAATATTAACTATTTAAGTGTTCATCCTTGTTCATGTACCCTTTTCTCTGTAATAGTTTAACTTGAATCTGCTTTCCCTTTCTCTTGTTTACTTAGGACCATTGTAATAGAAACTAAGGAGTGTCCTGTGCTGTTGTAGCATTCATGAATCCTCAAGTGAAATAATTACGTCATGAAATGTTGAACTGTAGATAGTTGTGAAGGACTTTCCATAAGAAGTATCTTTTATGATGTCCAAGTTTCTACAAAATAGGAATATGGTTTAAGCTTAGACCCAACCTCACAGTAATTCTTCCCATTAAAAGACTGGGGACACATGGGATCTAAGCCCCTTCTCAATCAGAAACAGAGTGGGCATCACCCTCCCCAAATCATCAATGTTAAGGAATGAACAAGCATAATGCAACTATGGACTAAAGTAGACTTATTATTATTCTAGCAATGGAAGAACTTGTATCATTGATGTAATGGCAGTGGCCACCAGAAGTTCTGAGGGGAGAGAGAGGGAAGAATAGGTGTAACATGGGGCATTTTTGAGACATTGGAATTGTCCTGCATGACATTGCATGATAGATACAGGCCATTATACATTTTGTCAAAACCTATAGAATTGTTCAGTGCAAAGTATAAACTATAAAGGAAACTATATACCATACTTAATACCAATGTTTCAATATGTGTTCATCAATTGTAACAAATGTACCACACTAATGAAAGCTGTTGTTAATGGGAGAATGAGGGGGAGGGGGTGAAGTATATAGGGATCCCCTATATTTTCTATGTAACGTTTATGTATTCTAAAGCTTCTTTAAAAATAAAAAAAATTAAAAAAAATAAAGACTAGGGATGACAAGCTCCCATCTTTGTTTCCCAGATGCTATGACAAATACCACTCAATGGGTTGGCTTAACAATGGGAATTTATTGTCTCACATTTCAGAAGCTAGAAGTCTTGCTTTATCCCAGAGGACTGTGGTGTTCTGGTGCTGGCTTACCAGCAATTTTTGAGGATCCTTCCTGTCACATGGCTATGTTCTTTCTTTTTCCTTCCAGTTTCTATTGACTTCTGGCTTCTGGCTCCTCCTCATGACTTTCTTCCTAAAGGCCTCTAGAAGTAGGATTAAGACCCACCCTGATTTAGTTGGCCACACATTTACTAAAATATCACTTTCAAAATGTCCAATTTAAGATGGGTTCACACCCACAGAAGCAGTTATTTTTCCCCTCTGGTAAATAATTCAATTTGCCATATACCCACTGCTACAGCCCAGCAGTATACAGAAGCATACACTGTGTATATGTAAGCTTCTTCCACTGTTATGCATACTTTAAAACATACAAACAAAAAACTGCAACTAATTATATGTATTCTGGTAATAGCATCTCATTCTGTTTGTAATATCCTGTAGTATTTATTTTATATTAGTTGGTTGAGTGATAATTGACATACGTGAAATTACATAACTCTTTCTGGATTTATAAATTTTTTGGGAAAAAAAAGTACTAGTTTCCTAGGTTAGAGCATAAGAGGTTTGTGAAATCTTCAAAAGCTCTAGTAGTTAAGAAAATAAGTGCTTTTACCAGCATATTTTCTCCCAGGAGAGTAATTAAGCCATAATTTAAAGTTTGAACATAAAATAAGTCACATGTTATAAAAAATGCAAGTAGAAGACAACATAATTATTGAAGAGAATCCACAGGTATGCTCATTTGTCAAATTTTAAAAAGTAAGTACGTGACCTTTAGGAAACCATCATAATTAAATTATAACTTTATGAAGTATTGGTGTTATTGTGCACCATTTTTAAAAACAAATTTCATTCCTTTAGAAAACTGTATATGGTGAACAATACTTCATGGGATATTATTTTTGCATGTTACATTTTTCCTCTTAATGAGCTGAAATGTCTTTTTGTAGATTCATCCTTTTTAAATAATATTTTTAAATGTATAGGTATATCTTACTTGAAGAAATGTTATGGAGTTTTGAACACATTTGTTCCCCAGATAATACTTTGCTCTTTTGGGAAAAGGAATGCTTTGAGTAGAAATGCAAATAGTTATAAAAATTTTTATGGCGTACTTTTTTATTATCCATCTCCCAAAATATCTCTCTTAACCCAAAATAGCAAGGAATAAAAACCTATTATATCACCCTTTCCTGAGAAAGTGGATATTAATCTCAACTCTCAACAGCCATCAGCATTTCATATAAACTGTGCAAGGAAAATACAAGAGTTATAGCATGTGTCAGGCACAGAGTATGTGCTCAGTATAGATGTGTTTAATGAAAGAATTATACTTATTGTGAAATGAAATAAGATTTTTTTTCTCAGCATATAAGTTGTAAACAAGAACTAGACATATCATAGAAAGGAGTAATATATTCTCTACTCAAAATTAAAGATTAGGCAAGTGATTAGTAATTTTGAAAACAATTAAAATAGTTCACTGCAATACAATGATGCTGTTACTGATCATTTAGAAAGTTGTTTTCTTTAGGGATATTCTTCCTCATTTATTTTCTACTCCAATATACAATATTTTTGAAGCTTCGTTGAATTTTTTCTTAGTTGACTTTGCTGTAAGGTTTCAATGACAAAGTAGTCTTTCAAGTAGAAGGAAAAAAAAAACAAAACCCAGTGCTGAAATAGAAGAAATATCATTGATAAGAGGTAGGATGTGATCTGAACAATAATTCTATTTCTCAGTGTTCCACTGAAAACTTGATATGTTTTCTTCCAAACATGGGAAAATCTGAGAAAATAGAAGAATGTGGACTATAATCAAGGAGGATAGCCCCTTGACAGATTAAAAAAAAGGGGATTTCTCACTTGACCTCTGCTCCATTGGAAAAAGGTAGAAATATTAATTATATCATAATAGCTATGTATTTAGAGAGGTGGGCTGCTTGGTAGGGAAGAATCCTTTATGGACTGAGGCGGTGGGATATCTGTGTTCTAGCTCTCCTCCTGAGTCCTGGGGCAAATTACTCTGAGTGCCTCATTTGTAAAATGAAACTAAGAAATTTACTTTATCATAGGATCATTAAAAAAATTAAGTGAGTTAATACCTGGATGGGTCCTTACACAGGAAATGTTGAATAAAAGTCAGCCATTGCTTATATTATTATTATATTGCCAATATTCTCTTTCTCATTATTATTATCATCTGTATGAACTCCAACTCCCCTCATACGAGCCTCAATTATTTTTCTAAATATTTCTAATTTTTTTTTGTGAAAACTAAAGGTTTGGACTACTCATCTCTCAGAGTCCTATCTGCACCGAGATTCTATGATTTATGAAGCTGGAGACATTGTAGTTCACAGATGTTCACCACATGATTGGGGCACAAAATTTAAGAGCATTTGAGCTTTACCAAGATTGGGTAATGTCAGTTGGCTGCTGTGCAGTGATGCAAAGTCACCATAAGTTAAGCCTTCTGCAGTAATGGAGTGAATTTATTGGAAATACAGTGAGTTAGATGGGAGATTTGCATTTTACAGTAAAACAGTAAGATGATTTAAAAAAAAGAGTACTGTATGGGAAATCAGGATACTTGTGTTTTCTTCTGGTCTCTTCCTGTAGAAAGATTAGGCTAGTGATAGTTTCCCTGGAACTCAGCTGCCTCCATTTATAAGATGGATCGGATGTTGTCAGCGACCCCTGCTTGCTCTATAGCATGTTTCCTTCAGTTCTGAGATTTCCAGCAGTGTTCCTAAAGAGTGTTTTGCAAGTATTAAAGACTCCGTAATACTTGGAACAGTTTCTGTTTAACTTCTTTTTCATGCTGTGCCCCTATGTTTTCAACATTACTCAAATAGATTGCAAAGTTATCATTGAATCTTAGAATTGTTTTCTGAAAATGTTTACTTATTTGGTGAATCATATTTGATGTATAACTTTATTTATTTTGTCTTATTTTAAAGGCTATTACTTAACCATTTTATAAAAGACATAAACTTTGAGAAAATTCAAAGAATCAATGAAAGTTATGTTTTCTCTAATTTAACAGAGTGAAAAAAAGGTGGAAAACTGTTGAGCCAAATTATATGTACTAACCTAGAACATAAAATAAAAACTATGTAAAATATGAAAGAAATTTAATATTATTAAAATATTGGGATTAACAATAGTTTGTTTAACAAAATTTTAGGTGGTATCTATTTAGAAATATATGTTACTAGCTCTTTTTTCAAATTAATATTAAGCCTTTCTTTTTGAAAATTTAGTTGCAAATTTTGGAACTTCATGTTATTCATACCACGAAACATTTGAGCATATGTATATACTTTGACTAATGATATGTTAGAGGAGAAAAGGAGAAGTGTTTTATAAAAGTCCATATTTGGGATTATTATGGGTGTCGTTTTTTTCTTCGAAGATGCTGCCAATCATTTGAATTGAATTTTATTTTAATTACTTAAATATACATATGAATTGAGAAAATTGGATAATTTAGCTAAATTTCCTATCATTTTATAATGTGACCCATACTTTTTTTCCCCTCAAAACAAAATGTTTAGGACTAGTGCAAGGAAGAAAAACTGCTTTTATAGAAAAGAGAGAATAAAATCTTAAAATTCATAACTTTGTACAGGATTGTCTGTAGCCTGAAGGCAATGCTAGAGTTTTATGCTTTACAGCTGCAAAAATAATTACATAAACATTATCTAAGAAACAATCTTTAATGGATTACATTTTGTTAGCTTTTCATTATATACTGTAAAAGGCCAAATAACATAGTAAGTGGGAGAAAAGAACTTGATTTATCTTACTTTTACCTTTGATATTTTTGAAAGACATTTTATTAGTCACTGGTTTATTTGAGATATGATCTCAATTTGTAAATAAGATATAGTATTACCAAGTTGGTTTTAAGCTCAAGTAGAAAAACTGTGCAAATTGTTTACTTTTATTAGAAAAGAATTTTACTTTCAGGTGTTTCAAGGGTGTTAAAAATTTTAGAGGTGTTAAGTTAGATTAATAATGTGATCCAGCATTATGTAATTTGTTGTTAAGTTCAACCACTTGCTTTCCCTACATATCTTACATTTTATTTTTGATACAAACTTAACAACAACTAATAATAATAAAAGTTTGCAAATAGTGAAAATCATCATACTCTGGTCTTTCATTATGTGGTAACAGTAGCTGGAGTTTTCAGCTCAACAAGTTTTACCTTTTTGTCTATTGCCTTTTACTGATTTTCCAAAAACAGGAAATTTTCTAGACTGCTCTAGAAAATAGTATGAAATTGGTCTGGTTGAACAATGGGAATTTATTTGCTCATGACTTTAAGGCTAAAGGAAAATCCAAACCAAGGCATCATCAAGGTGATGCTTTCTTCATGAAGACCAGCATTCTGGGGCTGGCTACCAGCCATCCTTGGCTCCTATGGCACATGGCAAGGCACATGGTGGTATCTCCTGTTCTCTCCCTTCTCTTCCAGGTTTTGTTGATTTCAGCATCTTACTTCCTGTGGCTTTCTTTCTCTCTTTCTGAATTACTCCACTTATAAAGGACTCCAGTATTAGGATTAAGACCCATCCTGATTGAGATGGATCATACCTTAACCGAAGTAACCTCAACAACAGGTCCTACCTATAATGGGTTCACACCCACAGGAATGGATTAAATTTAAGAACCTGTTTTTCTAGGGTACATACAGCTTCAAATACATACAGGAAGCAAGTGTCCTCTTTGAAGCAGTATTTTCCAAGTCTTAATATAGTCATATTGTGCCAAAATTGTTTCAATATCCAGATTATACAGCAGGATTTTGTTTGAGTGGATGTTATGGCTTACTCATACGTCTGTGGAAATTTATTTGGTATGGAGGAAGAAAAAGTAAAGCACTGTTAAGTGAAAAATATATGCTTTTGTAAACCTCCAAGCTTGTTTGAGGTTTTGAAACCAAAATTTAAAGTGACTTTTGAAGTAATGGTTTAAGTATAAATTTTTCCATTTTAGTACTTCATTCATGAAAGTGTTGTTAAATACCGTTAGAATGGAGAGACATCCATTTAATTAAGCAGCATCTTAATTTAGGTAATGAAAATTGGCCACATTTTATTATATACTGATCAAAGAAAACGGGGTTGAGGAAGATAACTAACATCTACTAGACTGTGTTTTGAAGTATGTATCTTCATCCATATTTTATAAAAAGGGAAACAGAGAAGTTGAATCAAGTGTACAATATTACCTGTCTAGTGAACCATGAAATTGCCATTTAATTCTAAGGCTAACTAATGTCAAATAATTCTTGATCCCTTCATGTTATCAAGATACTGAGGGCAATTTACTGTATGAACTATTTAAAAATATACATATTTGGTATGTTCCCAATATGTTTTTCCAACAGTTACAGTGTGAATAATACGGCTTGTTTTACAGTGTGTTAATGTTATATTTGTATTCAGGTGAGAGTACAGCAATGAATTGTTTCCTCTACTAAAAAATAAAATGGGGTTAATATTTCTCATCCAAAATAGGTAAGGATTAAGTGAGATAATATATAGGGAAAAAGGAAGATCAGAACATAAAAGTGGTGGTGTTAGCAGTGCTTTTATCACCACTTGGTGACTTTTATCTCTCTCCCTCACTCAGCGATTATAGGATGGCATGGACAATTTTGAATGTTGTTGTTTTTCAAATATGTCTAAAGGTTTAAAATGAGCTTATTTAAATTATATAAATTATATAATCTTATACACTAGTTTTAAATATCTTTACAATATCTCTCATTAAATGATTTGCAGTATCTGTATTTTCATTTTTAATATTTCTGTTCACATATGCATGTAATTCACTTAACTATAGAAAGCATCATCCCAATGTGTCACATAAGTGAAAGGAGGATTCAATTATGTTCATTAGTCACATGGATGAGAAAATGTAGTCAGAAAGGAAAACACAAGTTAATGAAAGGAAATTGCTAACTGTGAGGGTACTAAGCAGCAAAATATACTCATCTACTGGCTTATGGATATTATCAAATTATCCCTGTTATATAAACTTAAGGCCAGATTTCTTACTAAATTGCAGAGTCTGTAAGTAGATATAGATTCTCAAAGAGGTATTGAGATACCTAATAGTAGTAATTTACTATAATAAATGTCTCTTTTGCTGAAATTCAGAGATAAAGATTGTATATATCATTATTGAGTATAATGATTTAACCTTGTCCCTCCAGTACTACGGGATGACTTCAGACAAAACCCTTCCGATGTCATGGTAGCAGTGGGAGAGCCTGCAGTGATGGAATGCCAGCCTCCGCGAGGCCATCCCGAACCCACCATTTCATGGAAGAAAGATGGCTCTCCACTGGATGATAAAGATGAAAGGATAACTGTGAGTATTTAATTCAACAGGAGGGAGCGTTTGTAGGTCTAACTTGATATATCTTACCAGAGAGAAAGGGAAAAATGAAGTGCTTCTTTTAAAGAAAGATTTGTAGTATCTCCTACTTTCAGTTCTTTTAAAATAAATATATTTCAATGCTCCTTGTGTTGACATGAAAATAAGTGAGGAAAACGTATGTTCACTGGTTTGGAGATCAGAAAAAGAAAACTATAATTTCTATTTTAGTGTCTTAGAGTTAACACTTTTATGCTTGACTTAATTATTGTCATAACTCAAGACTTATAATAGGTTCTCTGTGTTACAGTAAAAACTGTATATTTGTAGTATATTTTCAGAAGGACTTCTAAATCATTTCAGGGTTTTCAAAATATGTATTTCCCCTTTTCAAATTGGTTTTCTGTTCTGTAGAGATCGATAATGTTTCTGAAAAATTCTCATTTTATGTGATACATAAAAATAAATTAATCTCATTACAAAATAAAATTTCATGACTAGATTATTGGATTTCACATTCCTAATTTGATATGAATAGAGAATCATGCTACCACTAATAAGTTACCAATATTGATATAGTATTTTCTTCTTGACATCAGTGGTTCTATATGTGACTTCTTTGCTTTTTTCTGTCTTGTGAGATGTTTATTAACACACCTTAAATAACTGTGCCTTTATTGATTATGTGGTTGTACAATATTTCTCTTTACAGTTTTCTTTGTTTAACCCACACTGTTAGCTGTCCATTGTGAATTCACTGGCAAAGATTTAAAGTCCCCAGGGAGAACGTATGTGTGAGGAATAGGTCACTGCTAGAATTGAAGAAAACCAAAGGTATAATACAGACCTCATAAACCTAATGAATGATTGCAGTATTTCTGTACAACCAGTTTGCATATTAGCATGAATTTTAAATAGTGAGAAAAGTAGAGAAGGTTGTCGTAGACAAGGTTGTAGGGACCTTGAAAGAAATCAGACATTTTTACTGCAATAATGTGAATTAGAATGAGGCCCTCAAAGTAATTTTTATAAATCTGTGGATTAGGGTGACTTTGAACCAGCTGTACTTTAAGAGGTGCTGAAAAGTCACATGGCAAAGTGGACCACATGTGGAATCTCTGGTATCAGAAAATAAAGTCAGTTGTACATGACTATGGGGTAGATGCAAACAAATACTTTTGTTAGTAGTAACAGATTCTTTTTAGTTTTATGCACAATTAAGACAAGAATAATTTGTCCTTAAGAAAATATCCTGGAACATTTAATGACCAATAATACCTCGAATTCCCATTTCCCTGCTCTAATAAGCCAAACACATTGAAACCATTATTATCTCAGATCTCCTTTGTGCCTTTCCTGATGACCTATTTGTGCATTATACAAATTAATGACAAAATTCTTGGCATTGGAGACCTAGGATTGAACAAAAATCAGTTCTTCTCTGGAGTTTACCGTCTCGGAGTGTGTATACAGACA
>PVKH010019739.1:0-14772 GCA_004027955.1 Chaetophractus vellerosus | reverse complement strand
TTATAAAAAGCTACATAAACACTCTCACCTTGTAATCTACTGTAATGGCATTAGACAGCCGTGAGTCTTTCTGTCTTCTCCTCATTCCCTCGTAAGTGTAACACCACTAACCTCTCAGGGATAATGTCTCTTAAGAATGATCTGTGAAAGGCAGAGAGCATTATATCAAGGGTGAACCAATACTCTGAGAACAAAATGAGTGTATGAAAGCTTGGCTTACTTCCCTTTCCAATTGGTAGCCACCAAGCCATCATATATGTGTTTCTTTCAGAATCATTTTCTGTAAAAAAAATAAGTGCACCCCAGATAATGGTAGAACAGATGGATTCAGAAATAGCAAAGATGGAAACCATTTATTTTCTGTACGTTGCCACTGAGGGATTGGGGCATGTGCTGGACAAAGAGGGACAAATGCATTCTAGACCGACAACCATCACTTCACATGGATCTTCAGTGGACTTTAAACAAGAAAGACAAAAAGGTGCCTAGATATTTGCAATGCTAAGAGAAGGTATAAAGCTAAGTTAAGATGTAGTACAGAGGAGGCAGTGATAAACACCCTGAAAATTATTTAGCAGTCCTCAAAGGATAAAGGTAGAAAATGTACCAGAGATTTCTAGTGACACAGAAATACCATGGGTTTGATGTTAAACAGGCCTAAATATGGAATCTGGAACTGCCCCTTGGCAGAGACTTCTATGTCTCACTCAATATCCATTTTCTTCTTCCTCTTTAGGAAAAAAAAATCCCAATCTTATTTAGGATGACAGTGCCCAACTAAAAGCTTTTTCAACCTCCTTTACATCTAGGTATGGTCATGTGACTAATTACTGCCTAAAGAAAATAAACCAGAGAAAGTGTGGAGGCTCCTGGGATATGTTCTTGAGAAGTGACACACCTAAGAGGTGTCTCACTGTATCTTCCTTCTTCCTGACTAAAATGAAGATGCTGATAGCTGGAACCCCAGCAGCCATTTTGAGACTAGAGGCCTCATACTAAGGATAATAGAGCTGAAAGATAAAAGGAGCCTGGGATCACTAATGAATTTATGATAGAATTATACCTGTCCTAGATTGCTTACCTTTGGTCTTCTTCTACCCAAAAGGAATAAGTTTCAATCTTGCATGTGACTTTTAATTCCCTATCTTTGCCACTAGCAGTGAAAAAATTCTCCTAATTGATATATTCTCTTATTCTCCTTACTGTTAAATGCCTTATCTGGAGAAGGCATCCAATACACATTACATTCTCTTTCTTTCACCCACCACCTCCCCTTATAGGATAACTCTTAATTTGAGAGCAACAAAAACTTAGGGATAATGGTTAAACAGACAAAAGCATTCTAAGGTAAGAGAGAGAGCATTTGAAAGAGACCCCTCAGGAAGAGAATTACTTTTTTGTGGAACATTTGTTTTAAATGAGAGCTAAGAATGGAGTGAGATCTTGAGAAGTTTAGAGGAGATATGAAACAATTTGCATTGCTCCTTCATTGTTAAGTCACCTGTGGTGCCACTGAGGTCACTTGGGAAGCTTTTGTAATGGTACAAATCAGCCCATTTTATAGACTTTAGCAAGTCTTGGGCAATGGATAATGGAGGTAGGCTGATTTGGGGATGATGCGTGGGAAGCTAGACAGATGGTTAGTGGATGATAGAGTTGTTCAGATGGTCAGCCTTGGATTTAGGCTGCTTAGAAATCACTTAGAAATCAATGTATCCTAAAAATGTATATAGATATATAAAAAATAAATAAAAAATTAATTAAAAAAATAAATAAAATAAATATTAAATCAAAAAAAATTAAAAAAATAAAATAAATAAAAAAGAAATCACTTAGACCACGGAAGTCTAATATGCTGGAAGAGCAAGACAGCATTGCCACACTGAAAATCAAGGGAGGTCTGCAGAAGGCTCCATAAAAGGATGGCCAGAGAATGGTCCCTGGGTTCAAGTGTTGGGAAGTAACCCAGTTAAAAATGACATCCATATCCAAAGAGTGGACTTGGTGATATTTTATGAAGGAAGACCCTTACGTTCCCAGCTCAGGATATCCAAGGTTTAAATAAAGTATGTGTACAAAGGATTTGAGAGAGCCCAGTAGGAACTGGCCTCTTGTTCAGCCAGCCACAGTCATAAGTTGTTGAGGCTGAGGATGGATGGCTTCTAAACGGCTCATTAAGTGAGGGACTTATTTTCATCTGCTGCTGAAGCTACAATGCAGGGAGGCCATGGCTGAGAACCCAAAAGGGGGCTGTGCTGAAGCAGACAGCCCAACCTGGAAGGAAAGCTTCAAGTCAGCTTCAAAAGGTGAGCTCTGTAGGTCCACAAAAACACTTGTACACAAATGTTCCTAATAGCCTGACTCCTAATAGCCAGGTGCCCATCAGTAGGAGACTTGATAAGCAAACTATGGCATAGCCATAAAACGGAATACTACTCTGCAATAATGAACTAGTGTTACCGGCACCAATGAGGTTGAATCTCAATAATTGCTCAAGAAAGAAGCCTGGGCCACGTTCTTTCCCAGTCAGTCCTCATCTCCACACCCCCAGAGGAAACCACTGTTCTGATTTCTTTCCCACCATAGATTAGTTTGCCTTTCTAGAATTTCATATAAATGGAATATGCCATACGTACTTTTCTGAAGTAAGGCTTCTTTCACTCAGCATAATATTTTGAGTTTCATCCAAAACATTGCACGTTATCAGTGGTTTATTTTTAAAAAAATTCCTGCATGGTATTCCACTGTATGAATAATCCACAGATTGTTTATCTGTTCCTGTGGCTGGACACCTATGCTGTTTTCAATTTTTTACTATTCTGAATAAAATTGCAATGAACATTCTTGTATAATCTTTCTGTGTATGTATATTTTTCATTTCACCACGAGAGACTATTGGGCAGGTGAAGTTGAATTTTATAAGAAACCTCTAGATCTTTTGCCAAATGATTGTACCACCTTATACTTTATACTTACACTCTCTCTGTGTGAGAGACCCAATTGCTCTACATACTTTTCACATTTGGTGTTGTCAGTCCTTTTATTTTTAGCCATTTTGGTATATATGTAATTGTATCTCATTGTGGAAAATACTGTTCTTAATTAAGTAAAATAAAATACATAGATTTACAAAGTAAGCCACTTATATTGAAAAAATATAAACATATTTAAAATACAGCTTTGTATGTGTGTGACAGTTTGACATTCTTTTATGAATTCCAAAAAGAAAACTAACCCATTCCTGTGGGTGTGAGTCCCTTTTGTCTGGGCTCTGTCAGTTAGGCATGACTCAGGTTAAGTCTCAGTCCTCTTGTTGATAAAAACAGAAACACAGAGAGACACACAGGAAAAGGGAGCTACCACATTGCTTCTGCAATGTGAAGGAAAGAACTCCACTTTTGTCCACAGCTGAGTTGCAAGGAGAGAAGCCCCCTGAGAGGCTCAAAGAGCTGAGGCAAGGAGAGATGAGCTATATACTTGATAACTTGCAGTTAAACTTGGGGAGAAAGTGGAGCAGCCAAGACTGATAGAGGAGGCCTAGAAAGAGACAAGCCCTATACCTGGTTGCCCTCAGCTGGGCTCTAGGAGAAGAGAGATTCTGGAGGGGAAGGCAGAGACCTCCGCAGAGATCTGCAGCCCTTCCTTACGTGGCAGCTGACTTTGGTGAGAAAACATCTCTGCTGACGCCTTAATTTGGACAATTCACGACCTTGGAACTGTAAGCTTTTACCCCAAATAAATCCCCATTTTAAAAGCCAGGTACTTTGCATCAGCAGCCTTTTGGTAAACTAAAACATGTGCTTCTTTGTTAACATTAAATAGCAAAATCTAGCCCAAGATCTTAATAATAATGTAATTTTGAAGTCATAACAAGCACACATAAAATTTAAGGACAGGTACAATAATTGCTTTAAGAAACCATTTGTGATTTCTATTGGTAACCAAATTAATGGTACTGCTAATACAACTGTAGTTTGTTGCCTATATTTATAATACGAGGAAATGCTAAATTTCAGGTGGGAGTTAGTGAAACTGGAGATGCATTTTTTTTCTACTCAATTTTCCAGGCCCCAGGTTAAGAAACCCTGATACAGAGGATGTAGAAACACTTGGTGGAGAAAATGGTAAGATTAGGCAATCTTTCAGCTCTAGGACTGGAGCAATTATCAAGAGGAGGTTTGGTGCCCAGAACAGTGGGTGAATGGCAGGGTGGGGGAAGGCATAGCAGAGGGAAGGAGGCTGACACAGTAATGGAGACTACACTAAAGGGAGACAAATTTCATTAAAATAAAATGAATAAAATGTCCTGGTTGCACCTGGGGCCTTGAAACCAGTTTTTAAAATATCCGTTGGTGAGTTGAACAACAAGATTTGAGAACAATTTGTCTAATTTGGATATTTGTGATAGGATGCAACTGGCCTATTGGTGGACATGAAAGTAATGGGGTAGATGATACTGCAAGGCAGAGGGATCAAGACTAGGAAGAAGCCAGGGAAGCAGCTAGATGACAGGGGTGGAGCAGGCAAGCTGCTGGAATATAGGCTAAAAGGATAGGGGCGGATTGTGGGGCTGCTACATTGTTCAACAGGGTCTCTGATAACCTTGAACAGGCATTCATGTTGAAACGAGATGATAGCTGAGATTTGAAAATAGACAGTGCTTTCATTTCTCACTTACCTCATTTAGACCCAGCCCCAGGGCTAAAATAAATACAAATTTTAAAAATCCAGGGCTCAAAATCAACCCCACCCAATCACGGAGCTGATAGATTTAAGGGTAGTTAAATTTAAGAAGCACCCACTTACCATAATGACATCTACATTTTTTGGACTTTGTGTTCTTAGACTGTTTTATTTTGGTTTTCTTGAATCTTTGCTGGAAATCAAGTCATCTGTGCCAAATGAACTCAATAGAACACACCCTAATGATCCCATGTTGGCCCCTGAACACTGAAACAAACATTTCACCACATGCTTTTTTGTTATTGTAGTAGCATATATACAAAACAAAATTTCCCATTTTAGCCACTTTCAAGCATACAATTCAGCAATAGTAATTGTATTCACAATGTTTTGCTATCATCACCACCATCCATTGCCCAACCTTTTTCATCACCCCAAGGAGAAACTCTGTACCCATTAAGCAATAACTCCCATTTCATCTCACCCACCCACACTGCATGGCCCTTGGTAATCTGTAATTTACTTTCTGTATCTATGAATTTGCTTATTTTAGTTATTTCATATAAGTGAGATAGTACGACATCTGTCCTTTTGTGCCTGGCTTTTTTCATCAACATGACATCTTCAAGGTTCTTCCATGTTATAACATGTATCAGAACTTCATTCTTTTTTTATGGCTGAATAATATTCCATTGTATGTATATGCCACTTTTTGCTTATCCATTCATCCATTGCAACTATTTTCTCCCATTCTGTATGTTGTCTTTTCACTTTTTTGATAATGTCCTTTGATGTTCACATTTTAAAAAAAATTTATGAAGTCCACTTTATCTGCTTTTTCTTTTCTTGTGGTTTTTGAATCCCTGCCAAATTCAAGGTCATGAAGGCTTTGCCTTATGTTTCCTTTTAAGAATTTTAAGGTTTAAACTATTAAGCTTAGATTCTTGATCCAATCTGAGTTCTTTTTTATATATACTATGAGGGAAGGGCCCAACTTCATTCTTTTGCATGTGAATATTCAGTTTTCCCAGTGCCATTTATTGAAGAGATCATTCTTTTTTCATTTAATGTACATGGCACCCTTGTTAAAAATCAGTTGACCATAGTGTGTGAGTATATTTCTAGACTCTCAACACTCTTCCATTGACCTATAAGTCTGTCTTCATGGCAATACCACACTGTCTTAACCTCTTTAAGGTCAATGGCACATCCATAGGTCCAGTTGATTCTATCCTCTGTAATTTTTAACACATTTCAATAAAGTTAGTTTGTGTGAAGAAGCTTTGGTGCTAGGTTAAGAAAGTGTAAAATAATGACAGAATTGTTTCTAAGAAAGAGATAAGAAATTGTCTACCTATAAGAACATTATCCTCAAAACAGTCACCTTGAGAGACCACTTGCATAAGACTGCCATTGCTCAACAAATGCCTGTGGCTCCTTTCTAGGAACTGCCTGGCACAGTCTTTGGTATCATCACAGTTGTGATCAGTAGGTACATGAGACCCGATACATGTGCTTTACTAGATTCACTTGGCCAAGCCTGACTCCTGAGCCCTGAGCTACTTGCTCAATGGAAAGTTCCAGGTGCTAATGCCATTGTCTCTTCTCCTGAGACAGTCATCAGCCTCAGATTCCCTGGCGCAAGGGCTGGGCTTTGACATGCCTCCACCAAGCCTTCCACAGGGGCAGTACAGGACCAGTAGAGCCAGCCATAGCGGCTATGGCTCCTCCCTCCACTTCTTAGCTGAGATGCAGGCTTCTATCATTGAGCATAGAAGTCCACGTTCTTCGTGGACACAGCTCTGAAGTGTGAGGATGTTAATGACCATGGGGAAAATTTGCCTTAAAAAACCTAAGAGACAGGAGGGTCCAAGAGATAAATCCCATTTCCTATCTTTCTCAGATGGCCTGTTTTAAGGTTTGTTGGTTCTTTATGGCCTCTCCAGAAACACCACATAAGAACAAGAAACAAGATGTCTTTTTTCAGGATGCTGCGGCCAGTTTTTGCTTTTCTCCTCCCCTTCTTTCCTTCCCTTTCTTCTCCACTCTCCCTGTACTGGGGCTAGACTTCCTAAGAAAGCCTTAGCACCTAAGCGTTATGTCAGGGTCTGTTTTCTAGGGTCTGGTCTAAGAGGAGGCTACTCAACTGTCTTATTCATGAGGCTCATTAGAACTCAAGGAGCAAAATCTTCTTGGCATTTAAGAGAGTAAAAAAAAAACTTTGCCAAATTGGCTGAAAGAAATTTCCACAGAGTAGTTTCACAATGGCAACTGTACCAAAAGCAAGGCTTGACTTTCTCATGGGGGTACCAGCAAGACCATGTATTTTTAGAGTTACATGCTCCGTCTGATATGTTTGCTTAAAACCAACAAACACCATACAAATAACCTGAAAAATTTTCATCTGAAACAATCTCCATCCTTTTATTCTGTTTGCTCTATTTTTCTTCATATCCTTGATGACTACCTGAAATTATATCCTCTCTCTTTCTTGCTCATTAGCTTACTTGAATGAAAAACTCCATAGAGTTAGGGGTCTTATCTGACCCCTTAGCTCTGTCACCTTGAACAGAAGAAGTAGAATCCTTGTACTGAAGGATTAGAAGAAATTTAAATATTGATCGTAAACATTGATTCATGTAATGCTTTAATAAATATTTATCGAATATTTATGCAAGGAGGCCTATTTCTTCATATTCGCTCTATCGCAACTTTCCAAAGTATCTGGATATTATGGTGAATTTTGTGCCCAGTTTTTTGATCAAGCAAGCAGTGGCCTGATTTTTACTGTAAGGGTATTTTGTCTTACATTAGACAGTCCATTGCATCTCTGGCTGATTATGTCTGCAATCAACAGGAGATTATCGTCAGCAATGAGAGAAGTCTCATTAAATCAGTTGAAGGTCTTAAAAGGAGAACTGATGATTTCAACAGTCAGAAAGAAGACTTTCTATCTTTACTTCAGCCAGCCAACTTCCCTTGGGTAATTCATTGAGAACTCTATCAAAGTTCCCAACTTTGGCCTGTCCTATGGAATTTGGACTTGCCAATCCCCACAGTTGTGTGCGTGAATTCCTGTAATAAATCTCATAATACTTACACACACACACACACACACACAACATGCATCTTGTTGTTTCTGTTTCTCTGGAGAACCCCAATTAACACACTGGATATTTTCTTTGTGAATATTTCTTGTTACTGAAAACTCACTGATGTGAGAAGTACGTGTTGGATTCAAACAGAGTTGAATATGCACTGATATAAATGAACTACCTGGTAAGATAAATATTTCCATTTCATTGATAAGTGGTATAAGAGAAACTGAGATAAACTATGATTATTTTGTAATATGATATCTAATATATACAACAGTTCAATAAATTGTCAAAGCGTGTTGCAGTGATCATAGTTAAATAAGTTTTCTGACATTGAGTGACTTAAAAATAGAGTAAAATGATAATAAAGGCATGGAATAAAGGGATATCTCAGGCAGTATAAGGTTAGGGCATTTTTAAAATGTAATTGTTGTTAGTTCAGCAGAAGCTGAAAGAAGCTTCTGTACTGTAAAGAATATAATTTTGGTCAAAGGCAATTCTCTTTTTAGTAATCCTAAAAGTTTCTAATGAAATCATGACAGCGATGGCCCTGAAAGCAGGTCCCAATTGCAGTGCAGATTCTGGTGACCCCATACAGCAGCTGAATGGGCCAAAGCAGCAGCAGGGTAGGGGACTATGCTCTCGTCCACTACTCCAGACTGGCCCAGAGTTGGCAGTGGCCTTGTGAGTTGGGGTGGAGGGGCAGGCACTCCAGGCGTGGCCCATGTGGAAAGCACTAGCATCCAGGGAGAGATTGGCTGTGCCAAGAGTTGGGCCCTCAGATGTCCTCTGGGTGCGTCAATAACCTAATGACTATCAATTATGTGGGGAAGTCAGTGGACACGTTTTACACAGTCTCTTATGTCAAATCATGGCTCAGACCCGGTCATCATTCAGCTAGAGACCTACATCAAAACAAAGACCACACCAGCAATTTAGAAAGATCAATGTATGATTTAGAAAGTATTGTAATGATTTGATCAATGTTTTGTACCATAACGTCTATGAATGATTATGATTCCCTAGTTAGCAGAGTATTTAAAATTCTATCTTTGATTTTGTTGTTGTTGTGATTACAGAAGTTTTATTATACCATTCCTCATTTGTGACAATACTTTTTAAAAAATAGTACACAATTCTCTTGTACCCTTCACCCAGCTTCCCCCTGAAATAATATTATATATAACCAAAGAACTGGGTCAAACCAGGAAATTGACATGATATGATACTATTAACTTGAATATGGAGCTTATTTGAATTTCATCAGGTTTTAAATGCACTTGTGTGTGTGTGTGTGTGTGTGTGTGTGGTTTACCTCTATTTTTAAGACTGTCTTTCCTTATAATCGCTGTGCTATAGCCATGGAGTTTAAGCCTTTGCTAGGCAAATGTAAAACTACACAGGAGTGCACCCCCACGTAGACACATTCCTTTCACTGAAGAATATTCATCCCATCTGGAGAAATAGGCCATGTTTATTAATCACTCCAGAAAGTATGTAATTTCATTAGATTGAGCTCTGTCTCTGGGCATTGACTCATAGGAGGGAACGGCTCCCCAGCGACCCAGGGCCCCTACGACATGCTCTGTGGAGACCACACTTTGGGGCCAGCTGCTGGACTGCACCGCTGGAATCCCAGGCAGAAATGTGTAATGGCACGCCGAGGGCTGCAGAGCTGTCAGAGCCCAAGCAGGGTTATTTGTGGCTTCCAAAGAGGGGCTGTAACCTTTTATGTTATCCACAAATCTCAGCCTTCAAGGAGTCAGGAGAAATTGCAGCCAAGCTGTTTGACCTAGCCAGTTCTTTCCCCACCTTGACCCCCTCACCCTCCCCCATCCCACTGCAGCTCTGAGCATTCTGCATAGCTGTCCCAGAACAAAGGACTTTGCACAAGAAGCTACCTTTAGCATTGTCCCAGAGCCACCTGGAATGGCCAAGCATCCCCTCTGATTAGATGAGGGGGAAGTCCAAGAAAGTTGTTGACAAAGCTCTTGAGGAAGCGTTCTCATTTGAGGTTTTGGACATCCTGTGTTCCTTATCAGCCAGACAGAAAAGTCTGGCTTCTTGGTTGTGACAATTTGAATGGCCAGGGGCTGTCATGTCTCTGCCTGCGCTTTCCTCTTCCCTACCACCCATCGGGCCAATCAGAATGCCAGAGCTGAGGAGCAGCGCTCCTAGCTGGTGCTAGGGATTTCTGATGTCATTGGTCATAAAAGCAGGGCACAAATTACCTTTCCTGTAGCAATTTATTTAGTTTACTTGTATATTTAATCACTTACTCATTCCAAGGGAGTCAAACAAGTGTGGGCTCTGGGACCTGACTGACGTGGGCTTCAATCCTAACTGTAACTGGCTGTGTAAACTCGGGCTCATTATGTGACCCTCTGAGATTCAATCTTCCCATCCCTAAAATGGAAATGATGGTAACTTTAGCAGTGGTTCTCAAGGTGTGGTCCTGGAGGAGCATCACCTGGGAACTTGTCAGAAGTGTCAATTCTCAGCCCCCACTCCAGACCTATGGAATCTTAAATCCTGGGGGTGGGACTTAGAAGTCTGTGCTTTAACCAGCCCACCAGGAGATTCTGATGCCTGCTCTAGTGTGAGGACATAAATATTATAGAAAGGATTATATTAGACGACACAAGTAAACTTCCTAGCATAGGCCTTGAATGTATGGTAAATATCTAATATATGTTAAGCCACGATAAGATATTTGAAAACATGTATAGAACATTTAAGGCTTCCAGTTTCCAGAGCTACAGAGATGTATAACATGTGGTTGTTCTATAAACTTGTGGAATTTACAATGATGGGAAAGTCATACGAAACCACTATTAATGCTCTTAGGTATTACATATTGTTTAAAATGTGCTCTGGGGACATTAGGGCTGTGGAAGGTCAAGGAAGGGATTTAGATAGCTATATAGATAGATGATAGATATAGATATAGATACAGATATATAATCACATATAGGAGATAGCATCTTCAGACTAATTTATTTGTATTAAAAGTATTATTTGGGCTCTCTCTGCCTAGAGGAGCTCGCATCAAATCTCAGTGTGTATTTCCGTCCTTCTCTCCCATTTCTCTGCACTCTCTGTTTTTTCCCCCATTTCCCAATAAATTCTTTTAACTGGCCTAAAAAAAAAGTATTAGTTGTTTGGTAGTTAATTCTGTCCTTTAACTTATATTATTTAAATTCAATCTCACAATAAATATGTGGGATAATATTTAGGGGAACACATTTTATTACTGTTGAGACGATTAAATGATATCATGATGTGCTTAGAGCGGGGCTAGGCACATTGCACTCATTCAATCTTGGCTGCTATGACTACAACTATTGTAATTACTATTACATTGTTCATACTGCTCAATTATAGAACTGAGTGTCAGAAAGGCAGTAGGCACAGAGCAGGTCAAGCAAAGAGCCTTGTTTCAAGCCCTCATCAGGTGTTCCTGATCCTTGGCTCTTTCCACCGTGTTGTGCTGCCTCTGGTATGAGATGGCGTAAGTTTCTCTCAGCCCCTGCCACAGTTCCTACCGTTGCCCCACCAGAATGGCTGCTCCTGCCAGGTGGTCCCATTTAACTGCCTACACGTGCTCAGGAGGCCAGGTGTTCTGATGGAAAGTTTCTGAGAGAACAGAAGGTCAAGCCCCAGGATGACGCTTTTTGGGTATTAGGCAGGAGGGGACCATTTGGAACGAAAGGGTTTGTGTTGGGCTGTAAGAGCGTTCAGGGATTCAATAACTCATTTCGTGTTTCCCTTTCAGTTTAGGGCTGATCATCAAGCCAGATGGGCTGCATAGGTGTGGGCTTCCATTTTAGTCCCTGGGGTCTCCACAGGAGGGGCAGAGATCTTTCTGGCCATGTCAGATCTAGAAGGCATGAACTCTGAAATGAGACACGGTGTGCCTAGAGAAGGCTGGCCTTGTGAAGTGTGAAAGCTTTGCCCTTTCATGATCCTTGAAAATGAAATAATTTGCCCTCACACTCAAGGCCACCTGAACCCTGCCCCAACCTCCCACTCCGGCTTTATCTCCCGCCATTCCTTACTACACACCCACAGTTCCAGTCAGACCACAATCGTTACCCACCCAGGTCCCTGAGCTCTAGAACCCCAGGTGTCAGGTGGAGCTGGGGGAGGTGTGCTTCACAGTGAAGAGCTCTCTTCAGCAGTTGTTGAAACTGTTCCTGTGGCGGCCTCTGCATCTTGCCATAGACTGTACTGAAGGAGCTTGTGGGGAAGTTTAGACCTGATCAAGTCTTTCTATTCTCATTTTTTTCTTTCTCTCTTCTCTCCACTCCTCCAACTTCTTTTTGCAACTTTCTGATCCCCATTCCTTGAATTCCATCTGATGCCTGCCCACCTCTATCCTGCTGATCTTGGTGTTTCTCTTGACCTCCGTGATGGGTGCTCTAGAAGATAATGGGCATTTATTAGTGTCCCACCCTCCCTGCAGTGCCTAGTCTGTGGCAGGGCTGGGAGACATGTTGTAAGCACTCCAGAATGGGAATAAAGGAGTAAAAGCTGGTGTCCCTTTGTGCTTTAAGAGTGGACACCAATATTCTTCCAGCCAAGAAGGCTCAGACCCTACCAAAAAGAGCCAATTCTCTGTCCCCTCACACATATGGCCACATATGCACACAAATATTTCATCTATCACGTGTTTATTGAGCACCTAGATGGTTGCTGCCTTCAGCCAAATCCTTCCTGATACAGCAGTGAACAAAACAGATAGAACACCTGCTTATTGGTGCTGACCTTTGGGAATTCCATCCTAGAACCCCAAATCCCTTAAGATAAAAATAACTCTCTTTGTTAACTAAGAATCCCTCTTGCTGATATGCCGGTCCATTCCTATGGCCAGAAGTTCTATTTCTGATTTCTCATTGACACAAGAGAAGACGTCAGTACAATGGAAAGAATATAGGAATCACCCAAACCAATTGGGTGACCTTGGCTCATTGTAGTCCTTTAGCTGTGGTGTAAATGCCTAGAGCAAGGGATTATTTGGGGGAAACTTGTGGTTCTATGGCTCTGAAGAGGACAGAAACCTGACATTCATTCTTATCTCTTTTAGGTCCTTGACTCTATATAGTTAAGGCAACGCTGGCTACTGTAACCAATAAACCCTCAGTGGCCTATCATAAATTATGTGTATTTTTGTCCATATCAAGTTCAATTGGTGAAGTGGTCTGTATCTATTTACTCAGCATTCCAGATTTCTGTCAGCTTTTCAGTCTTTAAAATGCAATTGTAGGGGTACTCAGTATGTAGACATCCAGCTAGCAGATGAGTGAAGAGGAAGAATGGAGGACCACATGGGAATTTTTATAGTTATGGCAGTTTGATATTATTTTTGAATTCCAAAAAGATATATTGATTATGTTTGTAAACTGGTCTGTTCCTCTGGGTGTGATACCCCTTTGATTGTATTAAATTCAGAGGCTTAACTTTTACTTTATCAAATCAAGATTAGGGCTTTGATTCGACCCTGTCATTAGGGCATGCAGAGTTGAGTCCCCACCCCTTGGTGGGCTGATAAAACAGACTTTCACAGGGAAGTAGACACACAGAGAAGAAGAACAAGGAGGAAGAGAGACAGCTCACTAGACATGGCAGAGGCCCCAGGAAGAGAGATGAACCTGATAATCTATAGCTGACCTTGTGAAGAGATCAGAGCGGCTAAGCCCAGAAAGAAATGAGCCCCAGGGAAAGAGATGAGCCTTATGCCAGCCTACAGCTGAAATCAGAAGAAGTTGGGACCATGGAGCCTTAAGAGGAAGTAGGAAGGCTGAACCCTTGCACACATCACCCGCCATCTTGCTTCAATACATGGCAAATGACTTTGGGTGAACAAGTATCTCTTATGGTACCTTGAGTTAGACTTTTTAGCACCTTGTGACTGTAAACTTCTACCCCAAATAAATACCTTTTATAAAAGTCAACTGAGTTCTGGTACTTTGCATCAGCATCCCTTTGGCTGACTAATACAATAGGTTAGGCCGAAAGGGGTATATATCACTTTGCCCACATTTCATTGCCCAGATCCTAATGTCATAGTTCCACCTAACTATAAGAAAGACTGGGGGTTTAAGTCTACCTGTGTGTCTAAGAAGAAATAGATTTGCTAAATGTGTAGCAGTCTCTCCTATAGCCATATTGAGAAATAAAGAAAAAAATTGGATTTTTTATCCTAAAAAATATACAAATACCCAGACACATGAAAACAAGTGGTAATCATTTTTGGAGTTTAACACTTCCTCTGAAGCCATAGTCCCTCGGATAAAAACCACTTATACCCCAGCTTCTTATAGAAAGCATCAGCTAATAAGTAATGGGAACACACCAGTGTCCTTTGGGGGCCTCCTTAACTATAAACAGAACTTGGGTGAAAACTTTGGGAGGTCATCGTCTGGAGGAGAAAGGAGAGAATTATTATCGGTTTCAGCCACACGTGGCTCTTCCTCTAGACTTCTCCAGGTCTGGCCCAGGGACATCATTTTCCAGGAACTTTTGGCAAATTTACTTTACAACCCAATCAACAGAACAACCTGTGATATGGAGGAAGGAACCAGAAATTGACAAAAGCTTGAGAAGAAGTATTTCCTTTCCTCTATCCCATTTTATGTCTCCCTGTACCAATGCTGACTCAGTGGGTGGACACCTGGGATTCATACATAGAATCACAGAGCATCTACTCTCAAGGTTCCAACTGTAGCTGCTCATCAAGCTTCCATCTCTCATCTCCATCCACCTACTGGGTCAAGAGAGGCTGGGAATGAGACCAACCAGTGGAGAATTTAGGAATATGGTGTTTAGTCAGGGCCCTACCAATAGAAACTTCTGTGCAATGAACTCTTTAAAGCAGACCTGAAGTCTTAGACCAAAGAAGAGTGTGGTGTAGCATACAGAGCATGAAATTTTTAGTAAAAGAAATTAAATTTGAATTCTAACTCTGTCACTTCAATTTTCAGAGTTTCTG
>PVKH010019738.1:0-14770 GCA_004027955.1 Chaetophractus vellerosus | reverse complement strand
CTTTTCTTTTCAGACTGTAGCACACCCTTTAGTATTTCCTACAAAGTTGGTCTCTTGGTTACAAACTCTGTCCGTTTCTGTTTATCTGTGAATATTCTAAACTCACCCTCATTTGGAAGACAATCTTGCTAGATATAAGATTCTTGGCTGGAAGTTTTTCTCTTGAAGTATCTTAAATATATCACACTACTGTCTTCTTGCCTCCATGGTTTCTGACGAGAAATCAGGACTTAATCTTATTGTGTACTCCCTATATGTTAGGCATTGCTTTTGTCTTGCTTTCCTCAGAATTCTCTTTGTCTTTTGCATTGGACATTCTGATTAGAATGTGTCTTGGAGTTGGTCTATTCAGACTTATTCAGATGAGGCTATGTTGTGCTTCTTGGACATGGATAGCTATGTCCTTCAATGCGGTTGGGAAATTTTCTACCATTATTTCTTCAAATACCCCTTCTACCCCTTTTTTCTTCTCTTCTCCTTCTGGGACACCCATGACACATATGTTTGCAACTCTCTTGCTGTAATTTAGTCCCCTGAGACCTTGTTGAATTCTTTCCATTTTTTTCTTCATCAGTTCTTTTGTATATTGCTTTCAGAGGCCATTTCTTCATGCTTACCAATCCTTTCTTCTGCCTACTCAAATCTGCTATTATATGATTCCAGTGTACTTTTAATTTCATTTATTGGAACTTTCATTCCCATAATATCTGCTATTTTTCTATATATGCTTTCAAATTCTTCTTTATGCTTGTCCAATGTTTAATATCCTTAACCTCTTTAGCCATCTTATTGAATTTATTAAGGAGATTTGTTTGAACATCTATGAACATCTCAACTCCTTTATGTCATCTGGAGGTTTATCTTTTTCCTTTAACTGGGCCATATCTTCCTGTTTCTTGCTGTGGATTGTAATTTTTTGTTGGTGTCTTGGCATCTGGCTTACTAGATGTATTTATTCTGGGTGCAGTTTCTCTCTGTAGTTTAGGGCTTCCTGCCCTTTCTCCTTTGCTGGTTGTGTAGTAGGAGCCAAGGATATAGTTGATGCTGTAAGGTGTGGAGGCTCAAGCTGCCCACATTGTCCAAGGAACAATGAAGCTTCTTCCAACTTTCTCCTTTGCCAGGAGTAGGGACAGAGCCACAGCTGTGTGCAATAATCCAAGTCATGCAGGCCTAAACTCTAGCTGCCCATTGAGACTGATGAAACTTCATGCCCTTTCTTCCCCTGCCTGGGGTGGAGATGGAGCTGCAGGCGAGGGCAGCAGTCTATGCCATGTGGATCCAAAATGACTGCAGTTACCCTGGTAGACTTCTGATTATTCAGTCTCTGCCAGCTGAATGTACCTGCAATTATCCAGAGAGGCTGGTACAGGGCCTGCCAAACTCTTCCCTACTAGAAGTGGGGCTGAATCCTAGGCTAGTACTGCAGTCCAATCTGGGTGAAAGAAGCCAGTCCCTACCATCACTCTGATTTTCAGTCAGCCCGGGTTCCCCTCACGCTGGGGGCAGAGTAAAAATGGCTTGCACCGCCAGAGTAGAATGATCACCATCTCCTGTGGAGTGGCCTGTATTTTCCCAGAGAGGCTGGCACAGGTCCCCCCTGCCAGAGCTGGGGCTAGGGCTTAGGCTAGAGCTGCAATCTGACCTGGATGGAAAGAGGCCAGTCCCTATGAGCATTATGACTTTTCAGTCCGCCCCACTTCCCTTGATGCTGGGGGCAGAGTTAAAATTGTAGTGAAGAGCCTTTTTCTGACTTGGACAGGTTCAAACTTTAGCTTTCCTTGAGGTTATACTTTAGCCAGTTGAGTTTACTAATCAGTTGCTGAATTTGGTGCCCAACTGTATCTTTCTCCCCTGTTTTGGGGAAGTTGAGCTTCCAGTTCCAGCCATGGAATAGCTTCTGAGGTGGCTTGTGCTGCCAGTGGAGGATGGGCACTGTCCTCCGTGGCATGGAGTACTCTACTTACAAATCTTCTCTGCATATGGGCAGTCTCCTCCTTCCATTCTTTCAAGGATGTTGCAGGATGTTCTTCTGGTCTCCTGGAGCCCCCAAACAGGTGCTTTAGATAGCTCTGGGTGATTACTAAGAGCTCTGTAGCACGAGCTGACTCTAGGAGCTCCTTACTCTGCTGCCATCTTGCTTGTTGTCTCTCCCTCATTTTTGGAAGAGTGTCCTGGATATAAAATTCTTAGTTGGCAATTATTTTCTTTCAGCACTCTAAATATGTCATCCCACTGCATTCTGGACTACATGGGGTCTGATGAGAAATCATTACTGAGTGTTTATTGGGACTCACTCATACATGATGCATTGCTTCTCTCTTGCAGCTATTAGGTTTTTCTCTTTGTCTTTGGCATTTGACAGTTTGATTATAATGTGTTTGGGCATGGGTCTCTTTGAGTTTATCCTGTTTGGATTTCATTGAGATTCTTAGATGTGTATATTCATGTCTTTCATTAAATTTTGGAAGTTTTCTGTCATTATTTCTTTGAATAGTCTCTCTGGCCCTCTTTCTTCTCCTTCTGAGACTCCCATGATGTGTATATTGGTATGATTGATGGTGTCCCTCAATGCCTTGACTCTGTTCACTTTCTTCATCCTTTTTTCTCTATAGTCCTCAAACTGGATGTTTTCAATTGTCTTGTCTTCAAGTTCACTGATTCTTTCTTCTGCCAGTCCAGCTCCAACCTACTATAGAATATTTCTAGGTAATTAAAAAAAATTCAGTTTGTGATCTTTAACACCTGTATTTCTTTCTTTCATTTTTTATAATTTCTATATCTTTACTGGAATGTTTGTTTAGTTCATGTATCATTCTTTGTCCATGTTCCCTTTAGCATATTTCCCTTGAGCATAATTGACACCTTTTAAAAAAAGACTTTGCATGCTATGTTCCAAGGCTTATTTTTTTCATTGATGGTTTCTGATGTTTATCTTGTTCCTTTGGGTGGGGCACCATTTCCTGTTTTCTTTTTCTTTCTTTGTATGCCTTATAGTGTTTTGTTGCATACCAGATATTTTAATATTTTAATGTTGACTCTGGAATTTAGCTCCTGGGGTTCCTTAAATTTGCATCCAGTTAGTGATGTGGCAGACATTTCTTTGACTGCCAGGAGCTAACAAAAACAAACAACAAACTCAAAAGGCATTTTTCACCATCTTTGCAGAATGTCTCTGTATAGGTTGGTGTCCTCCTCTAGAGCTTTGCCCTCTTACCTGAACCTGAAAAACAGCCTGAGGCAAAAGCACAGGGTCTCTCCAGTCTTTTATGAGTATGCATCCTTCACTGGACATGCCCTTGTGGCCTTAGAAATGTCCCCATTTGCAAGGATCTTAATGCCTCCTCCTTTACCTACAACATAGTCTTTCCTCCGAGTCCTGAATGCTCTCCTGTATGTCTTAAAGCCAGTAATCTTTTGCCCCAGTTGCTTCAATTTACTTCCTTCTTACACAGATTTAGCTGTCTGCAAACTGCTTCTGCAAGTGCTGTTATGGAATGCTAGAGATGAGGTCCTGGCTCAGTCACAGGCTGCCACCTGGAAAATTGGCAGACACATACATGCAGGATAACCCTGCTCCCTCTGGACCTGAGACTATGGACCTGCACTGACTGTGGGCTGGCAGCACACTTAAACAGGAGGGGAAAGTGGCCTTTTTCTTGATTTGGTGCTTGCCTTGTTACTGCAATCATTTAATTGTTTTATGGAGCACTATGAAAGATGGCTTGCCAGTGTTGGCTAGGTGTTCAAAGAATCTAAGGGTGGTGGTGGTGGTGTATAATCCTGGAGCATCCCCCTCCTCCATCCTGGTCAACCAGAAGATCCCAGGTCTCTATTTAAAATAAGTGCTAAGATCCCTGGGTGTGTCATCACCCCAATATTGTCCCGTAATTGGATATTTTCAACATTTCTCTAGGAGTTTTCATTATCTATCTTTGATCAGATGATTCAATTGAAAATATTCTATTTAAACAACTATTCCTAATTCTCTGATTCATGAAGGGATATGTTTTAAGATGAAAACATCTATAATCTGAAGGGGGCTGAGAGATATATGGAATAGCTGAAACATCTGTTTTGGTATAGGTCCTCCTGTGGAACCTTAAAGATATTAAGTGGAAATTCTAAAATTTAAAATATCATATTTGAAATAAAGATCATGATAGACAGGTTTAACAGGAGATTGACAGTTATTGCAGACACAAGGATCTGAGAATTAGAATACACGTCAATGAAAAAATTCTAAATTGAAGCACAGAAATAAAATAATGAAATATATAGAAGTTGGAATAAAATATGTAGGGGTGCATAGAGAAAAATGTGAGATATATATATCCAAGACAGAGAAGGGACAGCAGTGATACTGGACAGTATAATGACTGAAGATAATAAAGACTAATGAAAGACATCAGCCCACATTTCCAAAAAGCTCTGCAAAATACAGTCAGGATATATACAAAGAACACAACACCTAGACTTATCTAGGAAAACCACTCTTGCTTTCAAGAGTCTCCAAATTGTGTGCGAGTGTGTAAACTACAATGTAAACTATAGTCCACACTTAGTGGCAATGCTCCAAAATGTGTTCATCAATTGTAACAAATGTACTACACTAATGAAGGACGTTGTTAATGTGGGAAATGTGGGAGGGGTTGGGAATGGGGCAGGTAGGAATCCCCTATATATTTTTTGTAACATTTATGTAATCTAAGTATCCTTAAAAAATTAAAAAGTATATATTTTTTAAAAAAAGTCTCCATATTCAGGTTGGATAGGTGGAACCAAGGCCATGTTCCAATTTTGTAATAGTTAACAAGATGAACACAATAAGAATAATTAGCTACAGTGTTTTGAAATAATCTATTTCCTCCCTTTTCTTGTTTCTCATGATAATTCAGCATGATGGGATGAGTATAATATTCTTCTTTAAAGCATGATTTAACCCAAATTTAGCAGATTTGAATAATACATTTAAGCGGACTTGGTTGTAACGTAGTCCTCAAATTCTGGGGTTATTTTATATCTTCTGTGGTTATACTTTAATATCCCAATGAAACTATTCTAGCTCCTACCCCTTATATGCAAGCAAATATTGAAATATTTATCAGGATCATCAAATGATGCTTAAGTTCACAGTATTTTTCCAGACTCCCACTTAGAGTTTTTTCCATAACTTTATTTGGCCACTCCCTTCTGTTCTTGCTGGCAAATGCCTTTTTCCTTCATATAGCTTTGCACCACGCATGCCTGGGAACTTCCCCAATGCCCTAGAGTCCACAATCACACAGCCATTGAGTGAGACAAAATTTTGTTGGAAAATTTGAGGATAATGGTGAGTTGATTACTATTCAGAAAAGTTAAAAATAAAATCAGAAATCAGAGTGCACTCTTTGTAGGTTCCTGCCAATCTTGTCTAATAATCTCCCTAGGCCATGGCCTGCCTTATTTTATAGGCACAGCTCAAATTTCATTTTTAAACTCTGAGGTTCTGGCCACTTCCAACCCTGATCGAAGTAGAGAAACAAAAAGTCCACTCACTTTAAGAAATGTAGAAATTTAGATCTTTCTTGATTCCATCACTAGTTTACAGATATAGGCAGTTGTCTTGCCTCTCAGGGCCAAAACCCATTTAAGTACTGAAGTAGAACAGTTTTTCTTTAAGAGAATACTGTCATCTCCCGAGAACACAGAAATGAATGAAGAAACTCTTTAATTTACTGAAACTTTATCTCAACTATACAATAAAATGTGTGTGTAGACAGGTTTAAAAGGAGAAGGGAAGCAATTATCATAAATTAAAAATACAATGAACTGTCATAAGTAGATTACTAAATACAGGGTTTGACAGGGCAAGGATTAGGGTGAGGCAAATGAGTCAGAGTTATGCAATTACAGGGTCAGGTCCTTCCTTTATTTAAAATCCTGGTACTCTGTTCATCACAGGTCGTTTTTGCATTACTATTGATTATTAAAACAATGCAGCATATCCTTTGTTTTTGGCATCTTCTGCAAGATCAGAGATGAGTGCCTCACTTGCCTCATCTGAACCCTGGTCCTAGTCTCAGGTGTATTTATACAGATCGAAATATTTCTCCTCTAACAAGGTCTGTTTTCTCTTTTGCACTTTGGAAGCTCTCAGTAACCTAAGGGATTATTTTGGAACTAAGTCTATTTACTGAAAAGGAAATTAAAAGTGCATTGACCGAAGAGCTAATGTGAAGAAACACCAGTGAGCTTCTGATTTAAACACCACCTCCCCCAAGGAAGAAAGAACAGGGCTGGGTTCTCGCCTCATCCCCTTATTGTCAACAGTCTGTTATGACGTTTGTCCCCCTCTTTGTGTTCCACGCTATATTGTCTTTGTTTAATCATATCTTTCCAAAGGGCTTGTTTTCCTACAACATTTACTTAAATCCTGCTGCAGTTGCATGTAGAACAGTCCTTTGTTCAACTCAACTTTGCAATTCAATTTATAATAGTTGGTTAAGCAATATTTTCCATCCATGACCAGTACATAAAACAAAGCCCATGTCCATAGAGAACTTAAAGCTAAATAGAGAACTGAAAATGTACTCATTTGTACATTTTGCACAACTGAGTAAGAAGCATGAACCAAAACCACTGAGCACTTGGGGGAATGGGGGGGGGGGTGCTTTCTTTGGTGTCCTGGGTGTGGGTTCACGGAATTTGAATTTGAATGGAGAGCTTTAAGGGGCCCTGTGAAGTAGGTAAATGAAAGGATTGCTACAAGGGGAAGCAGGAAGGTGAAAGGCACAGCCCAGAGGAAAGCGCAGGGAGCAACTGGGAAAACCAGATCAGGATAAACCTGGAAATCAGCCCCGCTGTGGAGGGCCTGCCTGTTCACAGGAAGAGCTTGGAGGATGTCGGATATTGGCCTTTGTGCAACAAACACCACGCAGTAACCACAAGCGCTGCAAGTCAAGGTCTTGGACTCTGATTTCTATTTTACACACCTTTCCTACGTGAGCAGGGTCTGACTCCACATGTGTCACAGCTGTTTCCTGGCCTCCTTTTACCTGAAACACTGTGTTCCCTGAAAGCCCCAGGTGCCAATCCGCCTCAGAGGTGAAATGCCTCTCTTCTGCACACGTGCCTCCGTTATCACAGCCACGAGCACTGTTACCGGATTTAGTCTAGGCTCTTGACTATGCTGCAGAAATGAATTTCAGAGCACGTCAGGTGAGTGAGGCCAGTAATTTATTAAGGTGGGGAGGGAAGAGAAACAGGAGAAAATAACAGATCACAGGTCCCTGGTAGAGGGTAAGGGGCTGAAGAGTGAAAAGAGGGCTGGTCTATGGACCACAATTTCCCATTGCAGATGATAAATGCCCAGGTTTTACTTGCATGTTCATCTGCGCAGGGGGGCATGGCGAGCGCAGGGTGCAGAAGCCATGAGGGCTGAGAGCAGCAGGCCCGGGAAAGGTTTTGCGACAGCTTTTAAAATTACTAATTATTCCACCCCCTTGCTAATGGCATGGGAGGGGTCCCAGGTGTTCGCTGTTTTGCTTGATTATCCCACCCGTCAATCCCCCAGGAGGGCCCAATTATAAGGCCGCTAAAGAATATTCGGGGCTTCTGGCTTCGGGGAGAAATCTGGAGAGTTTCTTCCAGCAGCCTTTGTGGGGTGTCGATGTCCACATGGTTCCAGAACCATCTATTGATTCTTCATCTTACCAGCCTGCTTCAACACTACTTCCTTTACCTTTAGCAAGACCCAAAAATAAAAAATAAAAAAGCAATATAGTGTCAGAAGTCAAAGCATCATGGCAGAAAAACAATCTGTGTCGAATCTGTGTCACTTTTGCTCTTAAATCAATCCCCAGGGAGTTTTCTGTCCAAGGATGGGTTATTCAATCGCGGTATTATGGCATGTGTCTACACATATTTGGATCTAACTTTCTCACAAAGCACCTTGTTACTGTTGAGATTCTACTGGATACTTATTTTTCTAGAAGCAGAATGTTAGATATTCTGATCTGTGGCTGAGAGTCTCTGGCCTCTAGATGGGGGCAAATAGGGGCTTGAAAGGAGACCCATGAAATTTAGCCCCAACACTAGAAATTTACCTTGTAGTTACTCTCGCTTTTCAAACACAGGTCTAGTTTCAGAATCAGAAAAAAGCTAACCAGTACCTATTTTATCTTTTTCATTTCCAAATCATTTCATTGATTAAATATTTGAGGTAAGGTGAGAGAAAAAGTTCCAGGTAAATATAGGAATTGGTTAATGAGAATTTAACATCTAAGTGGCTATGATTGAAAAGAAAAATAACAGAAAAAAACTTCTGTAATGTGTTTTCTGATATCTGAGCCCTGACCTTAGTCTCACACTTTATGCTTTCCTTCATTGCTTCCTTATGGCATTTCTGCCTTCATTCTTCCATTCCGTCTTTCTTAAATGGTTTTGTTTCAGTCCTGTCACTGTACAGTGTAAGGCTCAAGAATCTATCAGACAAAAGTGGGAAAACCAGGCTTTCTAACATAGTTTCTAATATCTTTTCATTATCTCAGTTCTTATCCCCACATTCTTTTTTTCACCCTCGCTCATGTCCACCCCTCTTCCTTTCTTCCTTCACCTCTTTTTTTCTATTTCTATAATGTCAAGGATGAAATAAAGGTTAAGGAACCCATTTAAAAAATGCTTTCTATGAGCTTTTAAAATTCAGTTGTGAACATAGAGTAGGCATGGGCAGGGTTTTATCTCAAAAGCTTTTTCTGAAGAGACAAAAGTAGAGAATGTCGGACAGTAGGTCCTTAAGTATAGACTGGGTCTTTCTTTTCTCTAGGATTCTTGAAATTGCCCAAAGTCTCCCCATTTTAAGTATAAAGGTTTAAAAAATAGCATTCTTCACTTCTTTCCTTAGACTGAAAGAAAAAAAGCTCAACTAACAGAGCTATCACCAATAGTCAGCAATCTTAGCATGAAGAGCAGTCAAGAGAATAGATTGATAAAAAAAACACTTAATCCCTTCAGATTGGCTTAGCAAAGGTTTTGAATTGTACATTAAGGTCCTGCAACTTTCAATGTTGAAGGAAATTCTACCAGTTCTCATAAGTAATTCATATGCTCTACTTAGTCTTAAAATATCCTTAGATTAGAGGGGGGTGGGGAAGAGAGAAAAGGCTATATCTTATTTCCATTTTTTTTTCTGAACACACTATCTGCCTGGACTGTCTTACATAGAAAAGACATCAGGAAAATGAGGAAAAATGAGAAGAGATAATGGAGCCTGGTGACGGATGGACGGCGAGCTTAACAACAAGCTCCTGGAGAGGACTCTGAGCTCGATTGATTAAGTAGGTCTCGGCAGATGGTTGCAGGTAGAATCCCCATTGCCAGCAATTCTACTAAAAAGGCTTTGTCTCAGCCAGCCAAATTCTCTTAGGGAAGTCATCATCATCTTCTCCAGAGTTCACAGCTTGCGGCTTCTCCTAGGGAGTTCAATGTCACTATCACGTGCACAATTTGCTGCCTGCCCTGCATAATCAAGACTTGCCAGCCCCCATGTTGCTTGAGAGAATTCCTATAATAAATCATATATATATGTATATGTCTGGATATGTATGTGTGTGTATGTGTGTGTATTCTGGTTTTCTGGAGAACCCTGATGATACAAAACGAATAACATTTTTTTTTGTATAAGTTTGGCCCTGCCTAAATTCCAGTAAATTTGTGAAAGTTTTATGACATGATGATGCAAAATTGACTTGTAAGCTGAGAATCCCTATAAAATGTATCGCCCGCGTGTCCTAGGGGAAGAACAGCCAAAGGAGAGGTCACTATCAGCATGGTTGCCCAAGACCTGCTTGGCCGAGCGACCCCTCAGAGGAAGTCCCGTGGCCGCGACTGTTTTTCTCCTGACGTTGTCCAAGTGTGACTCAGGCTCTCTCCTCTGCCGCCCTGTTCATCCTTGCGATAAGGCTGATTTAATACAGAGAGCGAGTTTTAGCCCGTCAAATGTAGGGTATTGACTTGCTTCAGCAAGGGAGAAACACACCTGTGCAACGGTGGGGTGCCTCACCGAGAGATAAAGAGGATGCATTTGGAGAAAGATGGAGTGTAGGTAACATCTGACTCAAAGCCAAGCAAGGCTCTGCGTCACACGGTTATCATCAAGCCTAGGCTGAGAGGTCGCCACATGGGTCTGCTTCATACAATGAAGAGAAATGCTGTCCTTAAAACCCCTTATCTATGGCCGGGTTGGATGTTGGTGAGGATTCTCTTTGGCAAAGCAGCTCCGTTTCTCCAGGCACGAATGAGATGCTCCATTCCCACACATGTGCCTTTAAACGGCAAAGCTTTTCACATCGATGACTTTAGAAAACCTGGCTTCTCACCACCGTGCCTGATATTAATTGGCAAGAGCCATTTTTGCTGAGGCCCACCTTACAGCCAGGGCTGGCTTCGGGGGCTTATGACCTGAGCAGACACACAGGGGCTCTCAGAAGGGGCCCGTGCATGGTTTAGTGCTCGGCTGTCACAGTTCAAGTCCAAACGCCTGGTTCCGGTGAAGGTGACTTTATTTGGAAATAGGAGCTTTGAAGATGTGATTAGTTGATGTGAATCCAGTGTGGACTCCTAGCCAAGATGACAGGTGGAGAAGACCCAGCAGACAAACCCCGGGAGAAGGCCACGTGGGGATGGTGGAGGCAGGGTGAGGCGTCCACAAGCCAAGGAAGGCCAAGGTCTGCCGGCAACCTCTAGAGGCTGGAAGAGGCTGGGAAGACCCCGCTACAGGTTTCTGCGGGGGCGCGGCCACGCTGTCACCTTAATTTTGACTTTTGGCCTCCAGAACTGGGAGACAATATGTTTCTGTACTTTAAGGCCACCCAGTGGTGTCGAGGGCTGTGGCCTGGGGGAAGGAAGGGCCTCTGCATGGGTGCAGCACCAGGGGCTGATCTGAGAGACCTGCCCACCTGGCCATCCTCAGAGCAGGCCTCTGTGCATCTGCGCGGATATTGGCTCTGGCTAGAGCATCAGGGCAGCGGCTATCAGCATCGGGCAGTAAACTTTGTCAGTAGATTACTGCAAAGTAAATGTGTACAATGCACATTGCAATAAAGCATTTTGGGGAGTCACCAAAATTTTCCAAGATTTAGAATTCTTCAATTATCCACACACTTAGAAATAGAAGTTGCATTTAAAGATAGTCAATCAACAGAGAAGAGCCCTATTTTTATATGGATGTTTACATGAACCAGCTATTAACAAGGAGGACTATTTTTAAAAATTAATGTTTCCTTTTTATTGAAGATTGAGCAATAGGATGCGAAAGCAGGAGCTTTGACTGAAATACAAATCATGAAGCCATGTTCAATTTCTTGTAGGAACTCCATGTTACAGGCAATGTCAGAATTGCGTTTTTTCTTGCATTTCATTAACAGGAGTTCTACAGCCAGTTCTACAGCCTTCTACTCAAGGTCCTACTCAGTAGCACTGTGTTTTCAGTTATCTAGGATGGTTCAAAGGAAGTGAATTTAATGGCACTCTTGAGGCTGGCTTTTCTCCTAGCTGGGTTATGCTTCCCTCTGCCCCCTGGCCATGATGTGTAGCCAATTCTTTTGAAGCAATGCTATACATCTCCCTTTTAAAAAATCTGTCCTGTTTTTTTTTTTTTCAGCACTCCTTAAGAGATTGCTGTTTTCCTTTCATCTATATTTATTTTTGCTGTCAGCTATTGCTTTCTACTGAATGAACATATTTATATATAAGAGCCAGTAGAGAGCTGTTCTGTATTGAAATGATTTTTAATTATTTTGAATCCCCAAAACATGGAATAAGTGGTAACCAGACAGTTCTGTACAGAAAAGATATGGTCTGGCTTAATGCCAGTCAGATGGGCACTTATAAAAATCCAGGGCCTTGGCCGCACCCGTGAGCGTCAGGTGAGGCGAGATTGACCTCAGGTCCCTGAGGGATCTGCTGCCTTTCTCCCGGTCACTCTGTGGTCGGACCAGAGACTCCCGCCTCTGGGTTTGGTTCCTCCACTAAGTGCCGCGTTGGATCTGCCTCCCGAATCTGCTCGTTAAGGGTGGTCACCTGACTCAGGCACCCAACCTTTTATGTGTATCATGTGCCCTGACCTGGTCATGTCAGCAGCTCTCTATTAAGTAAGCAAATACATTGCTTACTTAGTAAATAATCAAATTGCATCGAGCACTCGAACTCTTATGTGTTGGACCTGCTCTCAAGTGCTAGATTTACTTTCGATTTCGTACAACTACATTTACAGGACAGGAGCAGAGGAGATAGCAGCTTGGCCACATCATCCTGGGTGGTCTTGTCTCCTCAGAATTATGTAAGGAGTCCACGCAATCCCGTGGCTTCCATGTGGTAACTTGTTAGTGGCTACTAGGAGAATCGTGGCTTTCATTTGAAATATTGGTCTCAATTTTCCCTTCCTCTGTCAGTGATTTTACTTTCACTGAAGCAAGGAATCTTGGTATCTGTTTCCTCTCCTTGTGCCTGTCACTTTCAACCCAATTTTCTAATTACTCAAGGATAAAGCTGTCATCTAAATTCCATGATAATTTTGTCCCTTGTAATCTGCTTTACCAGCAGTAGAGGGCTTGATTCACATTGAAAATCCAACTCAGAAGTCAAAATAGTCTTGACTCAGGCCACGAAAAGGATCCATGAGATGATGGAACCATGTTGTATCTTGACTCTGGAGATGATATCCTGTTGTGATGTTGGACCATTTGTTAGCAAGACGTTGCCATTGGAGGGAAGTGGGTAGATACCTTTTCACAAGGCTTTCAGGACACCCCACATCCTCAGTGTTCCTCCTACTTCACTAGCCGTCTTTCCTCACCTTTCTTGCTGGTTCCGTCTCTTCTTTATCTTCCTCCCAGAACTTTTAATACGGTAATACAAAAGACTCAGGCTTGGCCTCTTCTATTCTCTATATATGATGCTCTCATTGACTATCTTGATTTTAAATAAAATAAATATGCTGATAAAACCAAAATTTATCTCCTGCACCCAGGGTTCTCCCTTGAACTTCAGACTTGTAAATCCAAATTAATATTCATCATTATCCTTTCCATATACAATAGACACCTCAATCTCCTCAAACTGAACCTCTGTGGAGCAGGTGTAGCTCAGTGGTTGAGTGCCTGCTTTGCAGGTACTAGGTCCCTCCGATGCTCACCTCCATCCAACCTCCACTGTTCTATAGTTTTACATCTTATATTGAGGTCTTTGGTCTATTTTTATTTAAATCTTGTATGTGATGCGAGGTAGGGGTCCACTTTCATTCTGTCTCATGTAGGTGTCCAGACTTTCCGGCACTGTTTGTTGAAGAGACTATACTTTCCCCATTGAGTGGGCTTTTACCCTTGTCAAAAATCAATTAGCCATAGATGTGAGGGTTTATTTCTGAGCTCTCAATTTGTTTCCATTAGTCTTTATGTCTGTTCTTGAGCCAGTACCAAATTGTTTTGATTATAGCTTTCTTTTTTTTAACAAATCAATTTTATTGAAACATATTAATAAAGCATGCAATTCATCCAAAGTGTACAATTGATGGTATTTGGTATAATCACATAGTAGTGCCTTCATCACCTCAATCATTACTATCACATTTTCATTATTTCAATATAATAATAATAATAAAGAAACAGACAAACAAGAAATTTCTTTACCTCCCAATCTTTGTTTCCCCTGCTGTACATAGCTGCTACTTATTATTTCTTTATTTAGCAGTTTTATTGAGATATATTCACATACCATGTGATCTATCTAAAGTGTATAGTCAATGGCTTTTAGTATAATCAAAATGCTGTGCATTAATCATCACAAAAAATTTTAGAATTATTTCATTACTCCAAAAAGAAAAACTCTACACCACTTAGCATGCCTTCCCTAATCCTACATAACCACTAATCATATTTCATCTTTATAGATTGATTTATATTTACATTTTATATAAATGTAATCATATAATATGTTATACAATATATTTAATTCATAGTAATGCAATCATGCAGTATTTGTCCTTTTGCATCTGGCTCGTTTCACTCAATGTAATGTCCTCCAGGTTCATCCATGTTGTCATACACTTTATGATTTAATTTCTTACAGCTGCATAATATTCCATCGTGGGAATACACCACAGTTTATTTATCCATTCATCAGTTGATGGACATCTGGGGTGTTTCCAACTTTTGGCAGTCGTGAACAACGCCGCTATGAACATTGGTGGAGATATCTATTCATGTCACTGCTCTCAGTTCTCTTGGGTATATATCTGGTAGTAGTATTGCAGGGTCATATGGCAAATCTATATTCAACTTCTTTAGGAACTGCCAAAGAGTCCTCCACAGTGGCAGTACATTTATGCATTCCCACCAACAGTGAATAAGTGTTCCTATCTCTCCACATTTTCACCAGCACTTGTGGTTCTCTGTCCTTTTAATAGTGGCTGTTCTGATAGGTGTGAAATGGTATCTCATTGTAGTTTTGATTTGCATTTCCCTAATCATGAGTGATGAACATTTTTTTTTTTTTTAAAGATTTATTTATTTTATTACATATCTCCCCTTCCCCCCTGTTGCGGCGACACGCCGAGACTTGGTCACTGCGCAGGCGCGGCTTTCCCCGCTTGTGGGCGGTCTCTGCTTCCATCACGGCCGGCTTTTCAGTTCGCGGGTGGCTGGCTGTGCTCGATTTGCAGGCGACCTGCCCTGCCCGTGGCGGCTTTTGCCTGTCCGTGGCAGCTTTTTGCCCTGCCCACGGCGGCTCCGGCCCG
>PVKH010019737.1:0-14782 GCA_004027955.1 Chaetophractus vellerosus | reverse complement strand
AGACAGTGGATTTATTTTTCATATTTCAGACATAGAAATGAACTTCTCTGAACTGAAGATTTCAGATTCAAATTTGTCCTCTTGGTCAAGGTTTGTCAATGCATTTTACATATTCAGAAACAAAGGTTTTTGTGAATGCCTTAGAAAAAAATTTCAACCATTATAATGGCATGATTATCTCCTCTTTTTTCCATACCTGCTGCCAAAAGAGAAATGTTCATCAGATTGAAAAAAAGCAGGTATGCATGAAAAATGGCATGAAGTTTAAAATAGAATGAGGGAGAGGAAAAACCATAGGATTAGAGATACTGTATCTTTATATGAGTTTAGAATTTAGACTTGAATTTTCTCCATTGAGGAAATGGAGAGAGTTTGATCCATGGATTTTTTTTTTGGATGGAGGAAAACAAAATTCTGAGAAAATAAAAGATGTTTCAGGGAAGCAAGAAAAATTCCATCTGAAACTTTCAGAAAATTGAATAAATCTGCTGTGTTGGTTTGAAACTGTAAGTACCCCAGAAAAAAAAACAACATGTTTCTAAATTTAATAAATTCCTGTGAATAAGTAGGACCTTTTGATAAGCCTATTTCAGTTAAGATGTGACTCACCACACCAGGGTGAGCTTGGAGGAGGACTTCAGGGCCCAGATGAAACCTCATCACTTGCCAACACCTTGATTTCAGCTTCGTGAGCTGCTGAGCAGAGAAGACAGCCACGCTGTACCTGGATTTCTGAACTTCAGCAATAGTATGAAATAATAAATGTGTGTTATTTTAAGCCCTTAAATTTGTGGTAATTTGTTATGCAGCAATAGAAAACTATTAGAGAAACTCAGGTATGTGCACTTCTCAAATTTACAATGAATGCTTACTAGCATCTGTAAATATTCCCAAGCAGGAAAATCCAGGTAGAACCCTGCACTGTTGGTATCTCAGCCTTTACATACACGTGTGCTTGTTTGTTTACATACAATGGAATTTGTCATCTACTAGTGGCCTTAATGGTCATCTAATTCACCCCTTTCTGTTACAGAGGAGGACCCAGAACCAGGCTCTGGCATGCATTAATCACCTACCGATCCTCCAACCACCACATGATGATTTCTTTATGTGTTTCCCCTTGACTTACATATAATGCAACGTTGCTCTTTGTTTCCTCATTATAAACGAGAGTGGAGGGAAGAGAGAATCAATGAGTTGGTAAGGCAAACACTGAAGATGTATGGTCTTCTGTGATTTATCAAAAGCCAAGAGGTAAAAGTAATTTGGGGATGGGAAAGAGGAGAAAAAGTGGTAATCAATTGACTATAGTCATTTAAAATATGTGGCATTTCATCCCTTGATATATCAGAATTTTCAGAGCCTGGTTATGTTTTTCTAAAGTCTGTACATTGGAATTTTATCTCAACATTATCTGCTAGGCATGATGATCTTTCTTGCAAGAACATCATTAAAGAATCAAGTTATCTAGTATTAAGTTGCAAATTTCTTGGCTATAGAACAAATTTATGCATAGGGTAAAATACTATGATTACATTTCCTTTCTTGTTATAAAACCTTGTTTTATTTTGGAGGTAGTTGTTTCACTTTTTTAATTGCTTAATTTTCCAGGTACTTATATAACCCAATCCCTCCAGCGAAACTGAAATTTTCCTCTCAGTTTGGTTAAAAAAAACCTTAGGTAAAAATATTTTTTTCCTCTTTCTTCCTTCTTGAAAACACATCTCTTGGTGTTTACCCACCTGCTAGAGTCTGGACTTGTTGCCATTCCAGAGTCTTTCTTCATCATCATCTGAGAATTTCTTTTGCCCATTTCTTGGTTTGAGTTAACTGTTTCTTGAAACTTACGTCTTATTCTTTGTGGTTTACTACTTTCTTTTGATTGACAGAAACTCCAGTAGCTTCCTAAGGCAGAATTCATTGGTGGTAAATTTTATTAGACCATGCACGTCTTAAAATGTCCTAATTTTACCTTCATATTTAATTGATACTTTGGCTGCCTATAGAATTCTAGATTCAACATGATTTCCAACAAAATTTTAAGGTATTTCTTCATTGTCTTCCAGTCTTTAAGTATGATCTGTTTTACTTCTTGGAATATTTTAGGATGTCTTCTTTGTGCCCAGTGATCTGAAAGTTCATGGTGATATGCCTTGGAATGGATCTTTTTACATTTGTTGTGCTGGGCATTCAGAGACCTTTTAGTTTAGAAATTTCAATCCTTATGCTCCAAGAAGTATACTTGAATTTTAAAAAATCATTTCTTTAATTCTACTATCTCTATTCTTTTTAGAGGTCCTGTTATTTGTGTGTTGAATTTCCTTTACTGGTTACCTGCTTTTCTTTTCTTTTTTCCTTCAGTTTTCATCCTATTTACTACACTTTCCTGGAAGGGTTTTTGTTTGTTTGTTTGTTTTGTTTTGTTTGTTTGTTTTTTGTTTTGTTTTGTTTTTTTAATCAATTTTATCTTCCAAAACACCTGCTGGGATTTTACATATCTGCTACTATAATTTTAAGTTCCAAAAAGTCTTTCTTTTTCTCTGATGTTCTTTTCTTGAAGCTACCCAGGCTTGTTTCATGGATATATCTTCTCTTGTTTATTTAAAGATATTAATTATGTCTTTTGGTTTTTAATTTTTAATTTTCTTCTCCTCCCTTCACTGTACATTTGCTAAGTTCCTTTCTCCTCTTTGTTTATTTTGGTTTCTATTTTTCATGTTATAGTCTTTCCTCAAATACCTTTGGTTGTGCATTCATATTTAAGAATGAGGAGAAAGGGATTTTGGAAGCTTTTGTGCATTGATAGAACTTGTCTAATGGTGGGTTTCACTGTCTGTTAGTCAGGCAGGGAAAGGGATTTTTCAGCAGAGACTCCTACTGTATCAGTAGAGATATTATTTTCCCCTGGGACCCGTCAGTTTTCACAGACAGGAGTTCTACAGTCTCCTTCCTACTTAGCTGTCAGCATTCTGAGAGTGAGTGGGGTGAAAGGGTAAATTGCGGGTGAATGGACTCACTATTCAGAATGTCATCTTTAATTCAATACTCTTATAAGTCCGACACCTTGCTGTTGACTGCAGTTATGCTGAGTCCCTGAATCCATGAGCTATCTTCAATACATGTATTCTTCAAGCCTTAGAGACAAATAAATAAACAAGATAAATAAAGCTAGAGTGACTAGAAAAACAATACCCACCCACCCACTCCCCTCCAGTAACCTGGAAGTAGAGTTGGATGAGGGCTTGATAGCGATATCAGTTCTTGAGACACCTTTAGAAGAGTGTGGACTCATTATCTCTTACATTGCTACTCTATCCTCCTCCTCCATCCAGTGATGTAACCAAGGTAAATAACTTTAAATTAGATCCAGGGAAGGAATGAGAATTAGCCTTTGGTAGCAAGTATTCACAAGTTTGCACAGCACGTTTTAACAGTCCAAGTCCAGAAGATGGTAACTAAGTTGATAAAAAGTCTTATAAGTAAGTCATATTAGTCAAGCCAACAAATATTTACTTAACACCCAGAGTAGTTACTGTGCTATACATTGGGTTAAGAGAACAGTTGAATGAGTTGTAGAAATTTCCTTGGTTAATGAGAAGGTTAGGATATGGTACCTATCTGTAAGAATCATCATATAGAAAACAGAGTGGATGTTCAGAATTAGGACTATTAAATATAAGTTATAGAGAAGTAGAGTAAATGTAACATGAGAAAAAACTTACTAATGATTAGACCTTTTCAGAAATGGAATGTACTATTTTGTGAAATAGCAACAGATGCATCATTTTATGTAGCTATCATCTAATTAATACTTATTATGTAAGCTGTAAAGAAAATTCCTACATTTGGTAGAATATTGGACTGGAAGATTTCTAACTTTCCTTCCAACTCAAAGATCTGAGTTTATAATTCTGACGAAGTTATAACAGTGCCTAGAGCATAGGTATTTAGTAACAATCATTTTATTCATTTTAATTAATTTATGTATATGTTTTTAATACAGAAAGGTAGGAAAGCTTAAATCACCATCACCCATAGTTCTATCACCTAAATTTAATTAATAACAATTTAGTATATTTCTGTCTTTTTGTAATTTATAGTCTGTTTTCTCATAAAAGTTATAAGCATTTACAGAACATTATTTCCATTGTCTACATTAAGAACTTTTTACAATCTGATTTTTTATCAAACAAAGTGTATTCTTGATGCATGTGGAGTGTGTATAAATAAAATTAATAATTTAAAAATTGCAAAAAAGATCTTTCAATTTGTGGCCAGTGAATTAACCACACCATTGCTCATTTCCCAAAATATTTGCTTTGCTTTACCAAGCCAGTGTAAATGATTTTGTTTGGATGGTCTTTGCAATGTGCCGATTACTAATAAAATTTACTACAGAACATACTACAGGTGAGTAGTAAATAACATGCAATTAGACATGAGTCCTGCCCTAAAAAGCTCATGGCAATTTTATAAATCCAAATTGGAAGTCATGATAAGGTATTACACATCAACTAATTTAATAAGCTATAAAAGTTCTTAAGTTGCTGTGGAATGACTATTTCCAAGAAGACAGAGGCAGCAATTATTTTAGTTTGCCAAAAATGTTTCTGTCTCTCTTTCTGTGTCAGACCCAGCAAATGGGCAGAGACTTAACCTGAGTCAAGCCTCACTGACATAGTCCAATTGAAAGGCTCTCACACCCAGAGGAATGGATTAGTTCACAAACAATCTTTCTCTATTCGGAATTCATAAAATAATTTCAAACTGCCAAAGCAATATATCTACTTTCATTGAGAACCTGAAATTGTACTTGAAATTCCTTTTGTCCAAAGTTTCAGTCTCTTTTCTTTGCCTTACAGTAAATATCATTTTGTGGAAAACATGTGGGGATAGTCACATATGGAATTTATCTGATTATAGTTGTATGGTAGAAATAGTGTTCTTACTGTCCAATCATGCTAGCAAATTTTTAAAAAGTAGGGAAGTTTAGAAATTAATTTAGACACTCAAATTTCACTCTATAAACATTTACTAGGTGTTAGCTATCAGTCTGGAAACTTGCCAGGCACTTATTACTGAATCAAAATAAGACAGAATAACGAATAATAAAAGAACGTAATATAATAATAGAGATCTATTCTCAGCACTGTGTGGTCACTGAGAAGGATGGGCTTCATTAAGCCTGAGTAGTTCAGGGAAGGTTTGACGTAGGAGGTCACCAGGAGGAAATGGAGGAGGACACTCCTGCAGTGGAGAAAGCATTTGCAACAAATGGAATCATCACCAGGAAAGGGTGATGGACTGCTTTGTCGCTACAAGTACACAATTGAAGCATAACTTGCATGTATTTTAACCTTAATTGTTACAAGGTGGTGTCTTTAACTTTATGTGCACTACCCTCCTCCGTTAGATTGAGTAATTGCCGTTAGATTGAGTAATTGCCATTAGATTGAGTAATTGAGGTCAAGGACAGTGCCATATTCTTTGTGGCCTCAGCAACAGGCACAGAAGCTGATCTGTAGTTGGGGTTCAATAAGTGTTTGTTGAGTGAACAAATAAATGAGTGAATGAGGAATGAATGAGCACTCTAAAGCTCAGGGATGTTATGCGACTTGCCCAAAGCCATATTATTGATACTTCCATAATAATTTTGAAAATGTAATTTTTTATTTCTCAGTTATTTCAGTCAGCTTTTATTAGTTTGTTAAAGGAGAGAGAAAAATGTCAACACGTTTTGTTTCTTTGCTTCTATAAGCCTTTCTGGAGTGTTATTACAAGTTTCTGAATCTACTCTCTCTGGCCTTATTTTCTCTCCAAACTACTGTAAGATTACTTCGACCCCACCATGCACTGAAACTTTCTTGGCACAAATCACTGATGACCCTGCTACATGGGTCAATCTCATGGGCCTCTTCAGCCCTCATCTTACCAAACTGAGGTAAGATGACTGGACTGTTTGTGGTTCGTCACAGTCTTGCTACATTTTCTCACTTCTGTCTCCACTGGCTGGAATGTCACACACACTCATGCCATCTCCTGGCCTCTTACCTGAAGATCTCCTCTTCACCCTTTAGAGTTAGCTCAAGCGTAATTTCCTCCAGAAGGTCAAAGTCCCTAACCTGTGCTGCCTGCCAATAACACACAAAGTATGGTGAGATTGTATTTGTCACACAGTCTTGTCATTACATATTTGTGTTTCTTGTCTTGCCTTTACAGAGAACTTTGTGAGGAAAGAAATCAATTTTTGTATATTTTTGCATCCCTTATATCAACCATAGTCTCTGCTGGTAATCAAGAAATGGGTGTTCTCATTATGGGTAAAAATAATAGAAATTTAGGACAAACAAACTCTTGGTCCTTGTGACAAAGTACAGTAGTTTTTGTTTAAATGGATTTAAATGTGTGTTGGCACGTTAGCCTCTCTTGTCTATCAGAAGGCAAGGACTTTTTTCTCTCAACTCTTGTTGTACCCACAGCAAATTCATCATGGGAGTACCCAGAAGTGGGGATAAACGGGCATGAATGCTTAGGATGAGTTGTGTTGTCAGGATTATGGATTTTTGGAAGGAGGGATTATACTGAAGGACAGCGATGGCGTATGATCTGTGTTTGTGCTGTTCTCAGACCAGAGCACAAAGTGTGAGGAAGTGTCCAGATTTTCTTTCAGTGGACATTTGGGATGTTGTGGTGATAGCTAATGAAAAGCAAGGGACTATGTTCTTTGATAGGATCTTGGGCCCCACACAGACCCTTACTTACCACTTCAGTCTTCCCCAGATATGTCACTAAATCTGTTTGGGTAGAAAAGCAAATAACTTAAGAGAGCAAAATGACTGAGCATGAATTTTATTACTAGAGTTAATGAAATGCCTCTGCTTATGTTAAATAATACCTAACTACTAACATTTATCTTAACAGGACAATATAGTCTGTTGAGATACAAAAATAGACAAAGTCTAACACTTTGGTTTTTTTTACTATGGTTCCATATAACTTCCAAAAAACAACATTTAATTTTATGTCCATTCATTTGATCTCACTCCTTTTTAGCAAAAGTGAAATCAATTCAAATAAGGGACAAATGACAAGCAAAATGCACAAACTTAGAAATCTGCTTCTTTGGGGCCGGCTGTAGCCCAGTGGGTAGGGCAACAGTACACCACATGGGAGGCCCCGGGTTCGGTTCCCGGGGACCTCTCCAAGTGGGCAGACTGCCTTGAGGGGGAAAGCTGCTGTGGGCAGGGCAGAGCCGCCATGGGCAGGGCAAGTCTCCTGCGAACGGAGCCAAGCTGCCTGTGAAACAGAACAGACCCGCCCACGAGCAAGGCAAGCCGCCTACGCTGTGGGCCAACACGGCGCGGCGCCGCAATGGGGGGAGACAAAAATCAGACATAGAAGTACATAAAAATGAACACACAGCAAGAGCAAGCAGAAAGGGGGGGGAGTATGTAACAACAACAACAAAAAAGAAATCTGCTTCTTTGCAATATAAAGGAGAATATGGGACAAACTTTAAAAGAAACCTTCACTTTATTATGAATTTTCATGGGTTAATAAACTGTATGATAAATTTGTCCCCATTTTACATGTTTGCAAAGTAGACTGTTGCTTTAAAAAAATTTCCCCCAATAATTAAATTCTGCTCCTTTGCTCCTGCTCCATCTTCTTTCCCTTTCAATCAATTGTTATTGGGTATTGATCAAGAAATATTTGATATATCAGTCCCTTTCTATGAGGCCTAAAAGAACCATTATTGGAACTCTTTCTTTGGGAGTTTGGGCAACCTGAAAAACCTGCCTTTTTGCTGAGAGCAGCATCCTGTGGACAGACATACAGGATATCTATATTTGGATGCAGAGGAGACATGTCCAGGGTGGGACAATACCTGAGAATGCCAGACCAAGAGTGGGGACTGTGATGCAGCCTTCAACAGAGCCAGGGACAACACAAGGGCCTTAGGCACTCAGAAGGCAGGTAAGATGCCAAATTGATAAAGAAAGACCCACATCTTCATAGACGTCAGCAAAACAAAAGCACACCATCACACACACACACACACACACACACACCAGTCTCCTGCATCATAGTTTTACTTACAACTGACTATGCATAAAACTAGGTAATGAGTAAGTGAAATCATAGTGAAATTGTGGGGAACCTTCATTTTGGAAAAGTCCGAGGCAGATCTACAAGGTCACTGTCTTTAGAACTCATAGGCACTAATTCTGAGTTGACTCCCTCCTTCCCTGAGCTCTGTGGAATATAAAATAACATTTTTAAGGCAAAGAGTAATATTCAATTTATTGACCCTAACTCAGAGCCTTGCTTTTTCAGATTATTCAGAAAATAACTTTCCTCTCTGTGCTGAGTTATCAATGTCAAAAAGTACTCCCTGTAACAAGAACTCCCATTCTTCCACCACAGGCATTGAGAGGTTTGAAGGCTGTTATTTTCAGAGTTGAGAGAACACACATCCTAAGGAATTTTTAGGAAAATGAATTATAGTGGTTGATATTGGGAATTCTGGAGTGGATGTTGCAGTGGAACACAGTTGTGTAGCAATTCAAGTATGTTTGTTAGAAAACCACAACTTTCATTAATGGAAGCCTATGGTGTACGAGGGACCAAAAAACAACATGAAATCTTTGGGCCCTGACCTCAAGATGTTGAAATTCAGGGGGAACAGAGGTTAAATACAAAACAAATACCTCATATTCACAGTAGAAAAACACAATTACAATGATCTGAGCTAATGACGTGAAACATTAGTGTAGATTAAACAAAATGTTAGATAATTAATCTGACTTTCCTCACTGCCAAAGTAGCAACAGTCTCTTGAAATAGACCTCAAAAGCAATAAAGGCAAGAAATAAAAAGTTCAGCTGGGATCAGAAGGTTTTGGTGGTGGAATTAAAGAACAGAAAAAAAGGAGAATTAATGAAGATGATAAATATATGATCCCCTTTAACTTGGAGTATCTTGATGGATCTGTAAAGTGATAGAGGAATATAAAAGGAAATAATAAATTCTGTTTGGGCATATTTCATTATTCAGTACCCTTTCTTCCATTAAAAAATTAATCACACACTGAGTTTAAAAGAAAATGAGTTAACTTTTGAATTCAGGATTACAAACAACATTTAATAAGACCTTACTTAATGGGAAACCAAATCTATTAGGATATTCAGATATTCTGATTATCTTTACTTACTATATTTATTTATCTTTATTTATTATCATTTATCTTCCATTTCTAGGAGAAATTTTTACTAAGCCACTTACAAAGGGTTTAGTTGACAATTTTTTAAAATGTATGACCCTGGTCACTAGCATCCATCTCCTCTACCTTCTACTTCACAGATTTTAACAGTAAGAATTGAGATTCAGCAGGGTCACATCAAGACTACAAAAGTACCAATAATCAAACAAAAAAATTGATACATTTTCTAAATTGTATCAGAATGCAGGACAGTTTACAAATATATTACAGAAAGATTTAATCTGGGATTTTGCTTACATTCAATTAAGCAGGACGCCTTTCATGAACAATTTGATTCATTAAAGTTTTTAATGTACATTTTTATTTTGAAGCTAACAACATAGTAGCATTATATCATAGTTAATACAATAATTCACTTCTAAATTATTTATATGTGAAAAAGGTCTATGTCAATATCTGGGTTATTAGTCTGCCAAAGGGGTGCCAATGCAAAGTACCAGAAATCTGTTGGCTTTTATAAAGGGTGTTTATTTGGGGTAAAAACATATAGTCCCTAGGCCATGGAAAATCCAACTCAAAGCACCTTAAGAAATGCTCTCACCAAAATCAGCTGCCATGTGTTGGAGCAAGATGGCGGGAGATCTCTGCCTAGTCTCCCCTTCCTGTCTGGGCTTCCTCTTCCTTTTGAGGTCTGTGCCCAGCCTCTTGAAGCTTCCTGTGTAAGTGACCCTGTAGTCTGTTCTCTCTTGGCATAAGAGTTTGTTTCTTTGTAGGCCTTCTACATCAGTCTTGGCCATTCTGTTACAGATTTCAGCTGTAATCTATCAGGCAAAATGGCTCATTTCTCCCCCAGAGTCTCAGCTGTTTGAGCCGTCTCCTTTCTGTCACATGGCAGGATAAGAAATGACAGAGCTCTCTCTTTTTCTGTATCTCTCCATGTGACTCCTTTTATATCAGATCCAGCAAGGCAGCAGGACTCAACCTGAATCATGCCTTACTGACATAGTGGAATCAAAAGACCTAATCTTAACAGGGAATCTAATCAAAGACCCCTCAGCTAAATCTAATGCAATCAAAGTACACCCAGAGGAATAGATTAGTTTACAACCATAATCGTTCTCTTTTGGGGGATTCATAAAATAATCTCAAACTGCCACACTGGGAATATTTTTAAAAGCAGTAATTCAGAAACATTCAAGCTATGAATGAAATATTCTGTTTTTCATCCAGAAATTTGATTTCATAGATGCAGCCTTTTTCTGGGAATCAGTAGACATCTCTGATAAAGTGCTGAGTGGTAACTAACTGTTGGGTGGTATTTTACCTTCTATTCCTCAGTAGCCAACTTTCCTAAAACTGGGTAATGGGCAAAATATGACAAAAAGTCATCTCATTTAATGGTTTTTCTTTCTCTCTCCCTCAGATATTCCTTAGTACTAGATGAGGAAAATGGATTTTACACCATCTTTGGAATAATGAGTATCCCATGGATAGTTCATTCTTTACTGGGTTGAATAGTTTTCTGTAGAAAACAGCAACTACAGCATTAATAAATAACCACCTGGCAAAGATGTTTAATTCATGATTCAATCATGCTCACCATGTCCTGCAACCTCAGAACAGGTGATAATAAAGGCTTTGAATTTGTGTAATTATGTATATGTGTAAAAGTGGATTTGCCTTAAAGCAGGGGTCTTAACCTTTTTTGTTCCATGGACCCCTTTGCCAGTCAGGTGAAAACCACAGACCCCTTACTAAGTCCACACTATACTGTGTATTTTTTAATAAATATATCACACCCACAACAACATGTCCCCATAAGAATAAAGTTTTTTTAAATTTCACTTCAACATCACAGACCCCTTGTTAAGAACCCCTGCTTTAAAGACAATTCAACTTCTGGCAATTGACATTTATGGTGTTCACTTTAATCTCACACAATCACTGGTATAAAGTACTTGTGGTAGCACATAAATGTGAGTTTGTTCTTCATTCCACTCATTCATTCTGTCATTCATTCAACTATCATTTAATGTTCAACTGGAATGTGCCAAGCACAAAAATAAACAATATATTTACCTTTCCTTCAATCAGGCTTCCAGTCTAGAAGAGAGACATAGAAACAAAAACAGATTAGAGCAAGGAAGTAAGATGAATCTATGACAAATGGCAAGGTGGGGTACAGTGAGGCTAAAAGTAAGTAGACAATTTAAGTGAGGGTGAGAGTGGAAATGTCAGGAAAGGTCATATGGAAGGGGTGATACCTTGGCTTGAGTACCCCTATGACTCCAGCTCTTTTTCCTGGAGATTTCTTGGTTGGGAAGCCACCTCCAGCTTCTGGTGAAAAGACAAAAGGTGTTCATGGGTGAGTCCAATGAACTGGAGAAGTGTTGCAACTCTGTTGAGATTCAGGGCCCAGGTTACACATGGACAGCCCAAAGATTTAAGTACCTTGGACATACATTTATCAACTCTAGTACTAACTAGGGCTGTCTGCCCTGCCTATAGTGTCTGGATGTCTCCAGAACCCTCAGAAGCCCTGCTATTTGAAGTAGTATTTACTGTGGTAGTCAATGAGATCCTGCTGAGTTGTACATAAGCTTAACCTCTGGAATGACCTCCCTACTCACTTAGAAGTCCCTTAGCCATATAAACTCATTTGCCTTTACTCTTTCTCCCTTTTGATTAAGGTATTTTTCCAGTTACATTGCTAGTTGGTACTTGGTAGTAATCCCTCAGTGCCAAAGAGGCTCATCCCTGGGAATCATATCCCACACTGGGGAGAATATAATGCATTTATATGCTGAGTTTGGCTTAGAGAGAGCCCACATTTGAACAACAAGAAGGCTCTAAGGAGGTAACGCTTAGGCACCCTAGGCTAGGTTTCAATTTCAAAAGTAAAGTTTCATAAGCACAGTCATCAATATCAAGGGCCCATCAATGGACCATCTTCCTTCACTAATCACTACCCCTGTACTTGGGGGATTCTTGCTATTCCATTAGAGAATGCAGCAGAACTCCCCAGGATGGGAGCTCGATATACTTTTGGTTATTGTGACCTGCCCTGTGGGATCTAAGCCTGCTCTCAATTAGAGGTTGAATGGGCATCACTATCCCAGAATCCTCAGGATTGGGGAAAGAATGATGGGCTAGAATAGACTCATTGGTATTCTATTATAGTCTTACTGTGATTCTAGCAATGGAAGAATTTATATCATTGATGTGGAGGCAGTGGCCACTGGAGGTTCTGAGGGAAGGGAGAGGGAAAAACAGGTGTAATACAGGGTCATTTTCAGGACTTGGGAATCATCCTGAATGACATCACAATGACAGACACAGGCCATTATATATCTTGTCATAGCTGGCAAGATTGTGGGAGAGAGTGTAAACTACAATGTAAACTATAATCCACACTTGGTGGCAATGCTCCAAAAGATATTCATCGATTGTAACAAATGTACCCCACTAATGAAGGATGTTGTTAATATGGGAAAATGTGGGAGGGGTAGGGAGCAGGGTATATGGGAATCCCCTATATTTTTTATGTAACATTTATGTAATCTAAGTATCTTTTAAAAATTAAAATGTATATATATTTTTAAAAAGCTATTCATGGGAATTAACACTAAAGTAAGTTAAGAAAAGATAAAGAAGAGCTGAATGGCCAAAGTAGATACTACCCCAAATAGCAGGGCTCCTGAGGGCTCTGGAAACATCCAGACACCAGTCAGGGCAGATAGCTCAAGAGTTTGGTCCCTTGCCAATGGGCCCTACTTTAGAATTTATGCTCCCCAGTGTGACAGAGTTGGACTCAGTTGTGATTTCCCTACACATGACTCTTCTGTCCTTCTATTTGAATTTATAATTAGTACTAAAGTTGGTAGGTATACGTCTAAGAGACTTAAATCTTTGGGCTCTCCATGTGCCAGCTGGGCCCTGAGTCTCCATGGAGTTGCAACACCTACTCTCCAGTTCATTGGACTCACCCAGGACAACTAACAGGGAGGATGTGGTGGATAACCAACATACCAAGGAACTGAGAGTGTCTACAAATTGCAAGCAAGAGAGTCCCATTCATTGGCCATATGGGACCGAAGCCCCCCCCTCAATTAAAGGTGGCATGTGCATCACCATCCCAGAATCCTCAGGATTGGGGAATGAAGTATGGACTAAAGTAGACTTACTAGTATTCTACTATAGACTTATTGTGATTCTAGCAATGGAATAAATATCATTGATGTGAAGGCAGTGGCTACTGGAGGTTCTGAGGGTAGAGAGAGGGAGAAACAGGTGTAATACAGGAGCATTTTCAGGACTTGGGAATTGTCTTGAATGACATTACAATGACAGATTCAAGTCATTATATATCTTGCCATAACCTACAGAATTGAGTGGGAGAGACTGTAAACTGCAATGTAAACTATAATCCACACTTAGTGGCAATGCTCCAAAATGTGTTTATCAATTGCAATGAATGTACCACAGTAATGAAAGATGCTGCTAATGTGGGAAAATGTGGGAGGTGTGGGGAGCAGGGCATATGGGAATCCCCTATATATTCTCTGTAACATTTATGTAAACTAAGCATTTTTTGAAAAAATTTAAAAATGAAAAAAAAGAACAGCTGAATGAAAGAATGAGATCAAAAAGTAAAATAAAAGCATCATCCCAAGTAAGCATCATCTAAGGGATGATGGTTTGATATTATAAAGCAATAACTGCATTTCTTATATGATTACTTATTTGTCTGTAAAGGCAATTCTGAAAGAGACGTTCCTGAACTGTTTTAGAAAATGATACAATGAAAACTGGCATTTATCTATTTGTTAATTAAAAATATTTAACGATCACCTTCTAAATTCTGTGGTTGCAAAATGACACTACTTGAGAGAGATGGATGATTAAAAACAATTATAGAATGTGTTGAGAACTATAAAGGAAATAAACAGGATAATATAATAGAGAGTAATTATTTCCTTCTGTTCATCTGGGATACTCTCCATGATGTAAAACCCATTGCTTTGAGCTGTACGTGGGTGCAATTATGTTCACACACACCTTTCTTGGTAAGAGTAGTATTTCAGCATTTTATAAACAATACAAAGCAACATAGGGGTGATCTAGGGAATAGTGGGAAAAGGTAAGAACCAGGATTTAGGAATTGTACAATCATGGTATCAACTCTACCCCAAAAATGGCTTTCTCGCTGGTTGACTAATTTCTAAACTTCAAATGACCTACTTCATTTGTTAAACTTATTTTCTTATTTGGCAAACACCTCTCCATTCCAGTAGCCTCCATAACGGCCTCCCAAAGACACCCATGCCCTCAACCTCAAAACCTATGAATATGTTAATTTACATGGCAAAAATTGACTTTGCAGATGTGATTAAATTAAGGGTCTTAGGTGAGAAGAGTATCCTGGTTTATCCAGGTAAACCCAGTGTAATCACAGGGTCCTTAAAGAAGGGAGGAAGACATTCAAAGTCAGAGAAAGTGATGTGGCTATCGAAGAAGGAAAAGAAGATGTGATGATGAAGAAAAGGTCAGTGCCATGCA
>PVKH010019736.1:0-14775 GCA_004027955.1 Chaetophractus vellerosus | reverse complement strand
ACATTCTTTCCAACACTTTTTTTTTTTAAACAGTATTCATTCCAGTGAGTGGAAAATGGGATCTCATTGTGGTTTTGATTTGCATTTCCTTAATGGTTAATGATATTAAGTATCTTTTCTTGTGTTTTTGGGCCATTTGTATACAGGTATACCTTATTTTATTGTACTTTGCTTTATTGCATTTTGCAGACATTGTGTTTTTTACAAATTGAAGGTTTGTGGCAACCCTGAGTCAATTAAGTCTGTTTTTTTCCAACAGCCTGTACTCACTTCGTATCTCTGTGTCACACTTTGGTAATTCTCACGATATTTAAAACTTTGCATTATATATTTTATGGTGATCTGTGGTCCGTGATATTTGATGTTACTATTGTAATTGTTCTACAAACTGCATCCATTTTAGATAGTGAACTTAATTGGTAAATGTGTGTGTTCTGACTGCTTCACCAACCGGATGTTCCCTGTCTCTCTACCTCTCCTTGGGCCTCCCTATTTCCTGAGACACAGCAGTATTGTAATTAGGTCAATTAATTACCCAATAATGACTTCTAAATATTCAAGTGGAAGGAAGAGTCACACAACTATCACCTAAAATCAAAAGGTGGACATGATTTAGCTTACTAAGAAAGGCATGTCAAAAACCCAGATAGGCTGAAAGCTAGGCCACTTGCATGTTAGCCAAGTTATGAATGCAAAGGAAAAGTTCTTGAAGGAAATTAAAAGTACTATTCCAGTGAACACATGAATGTGTGTGAAACAGCCTTATTGCTTATGTGGAGAAAGTTTTAGCATTCTGGATAGAAGATCAAATCAGCCACAACATTCTCTTAAGCCAAAGCTTAATCCAGAGCAAGACCCTAACTCCCTTCAATTCTATGAAGGCTGAAAGATGGTGAGGAAATGGCAGAAGAAAACTTTGAAGCAAGCAGAGGTTTGTTCATGAGGTTTAAGGAAAGCCATCTCCATAACGTGAAAGTACAAGGTGAGGAGGCAAGTGCTGATGTAGAAGCTGCAGCAAGTTATTCAGAAGATCTTGTTAAGATATTTGATGAAGGGTTAACAACAGATTCTCAATGTGGATGAAATATCTTTATACTTTATTGGAAAGAGATGTCATCTAGGACTTTCAGAGGTAGATAGAAGTCAGTGCCTGGCTTCAAAGCTTCAAAGGACAGGCTGTCTTTCTTGTTAGGGGCTAATGAAGCTGGTGATTTTAAGTTGAAGCCAGTGCTCATATACTGTTTTGAAAATCTTAGGACTCTTAAGAATTATGCTGAATCTACTCTGCCTGTGCTCTATAGATGGAACAACAAAGACTGAATGACAGTATATCTGTTTACAACATGGTTTACTGAACCCACTGCTCAAAAAAAAAGATTCCTTTCAAAATATTACTGCTTGTTGACAATATACGTGGTCACCCAAGAATTCAGATGGGGATGTACAATAAGATGAATGTTGTTTTCATGCCTGTTAATATGACATCCATTCTGCAGCCCATGGATCAAGGAGTAATTTTGACTTTCAAGTCTTATTAAGAAATACATTTCGTAAGTCTATATCTGCCATACATAGTGATTACTCTGCTGGATCTGGGCAAAGTAAATTGAGACCTTCTCGAAATGATTCACCATTTTAGATGCCATTAAGAACATTCATGATTTATGGGAGGAGATCAAAACATCAACATTAACAGGGGTTTGGAAGAAGTTGTTTCCAACCTTCATGAATGAATATGAGGAGTTCAAGACTTCATTGGAGGAAGTAACTGCAGATGTGGTAGAAACAGCAAGAGAACTAGAATTAGAAGTGGAGCCTGAAGATGTGACTGAGTTGTTACCTTCTCATGATAGAACTTTAATTGATGAGGAGTTGCTTCTTATGAATGAGCAAAGAAAGTGGTTTCTTGGGATGGAATCTACTCCTGGTAAATATGCTGTGAACATTGTTGAAATGACAACAAAGGATTTACAATATTACATAACTTAATTGATAAAGCAGCAGCAGGGTTTGAGAGGATTGACTCCATCATCTGAGCCTTCAGGAAGTTATACTCTTTTTGCTAATGGAGGTTATTCCCCTGATGTGATAGCCACTAACTGATCAGACTGGTGTTTGCTGAAGTTTGGGGTGGCTGTGGCAATATCTTAAAATAAGACAACAATGAAGTTTGTCACATCAATTGACTCTTCCTTTCACAAGAAATTCTCTGTAGCATGCAGTGCTGTTTTATAGCATTTTCCCCACAGGTTATCAAAGTAACCTAAAAACCGGAGGAACTAGAAGAAGAAGTACAAATTAAACCCAAAGTGAGCAAAAGGAAGGACTTAACAAAGTTTAGAGCAGAAATAAATGAAGAGAAAGCAAAAAAACAAAAAACAATAAAATCGTCAAAATCAAAAGTTGGTTCTTGAAAAGATCAGCAAAATTGACAAACTTTTTGCTAGACTGATGATAAAAAAAGAAGAGGATACAAATGAAAATCAGAAATGGACGGGGGGACATTACTACTGACCTCACTGAAATACAAAGGACTGTAAGAGGATACTGTGAACAATTGTAAGCCAATAAATTATATAACCTAGATGAAATGGACAAATTCTTAGAAACACACACACTATGTACATTCACTCAAGAAGAAATAGAAGACCCCAACAAGTGATTACCAGTCAAGAGGCTGAATCGGTAATAAAAACCCTCCCAACAAAGAAAAGCCCAGGACCAGATGACTTCACAGGGGAATTTTACCAAACATTTCAAGAATACTTAACTCCGATTCTACTAAAACTCTTACAAAAGACTGAAAAAGAGGGAACACTCCCTAACTTATTCTATGAGGCCAACATCACTCTCATATAAAAGCCAGATATAGACATGCTCCCGAAATAAAAATATAGACCAATATCTCTAATGAATATAGATGCAAAAATCCTCAATAAAATACTATTAAATCAAATCCAACAGCACATTAAACAAATTATACATCACAATCAAGTGGGATTTATCCCTGGTATACAAGGGTGTTTCAACATAAGGAAATCAGTTAATGTAATATGCCACATTAACAGAATGAAGGGGAAAAAACACACATATGATCATCTCAATTGATGAAGAAAAGGCATTTGACAAACTACAGCACCCCTTCTTGATAAAAAAACACTTAGAACACAAGGAATAGATGGAAATATCCTCATCATGAAAAAAGGCATGTATTAGTCAGCCAAAGGGGTACTGATGCAAAGTACCAAAACTATGTTAATTTTTAGAAAGGGTATTTATTTGGTATAGAAGCTTACAGTCACAAGGCCCTAAAAGGTCCAACTCAAGGTACCATAAGAGGTACTTTCTCAAAGTCTGTTGCCATGTGTTGATGCAAGATGGCAGGCCACATCTGCGAGGGTTCAGCCTTCCTTCCTTCTCTATAGGCTCCATGGTCCCAATTCTGATACCTATTATTTCATTTTCTTATCTAATTGCTTTAGCTAGAAATTCCAGTACAAACTTGAATTAATGGTGGTGATAGTGGGCATTCTTGTCTTGTTCCTGATCTTAGGGGGAAAACCTTCAGTCTTTTACCATTGAGTATGATGTTAGCTTTGGGTTTTTCAAATATGCCTTTTATCATGTTAAGGATATTTCCTTTTTTCCTAGTTTTTGTTGTGTTTTTTATCAAGAAGTCATGCTGGATTTTCTCAAATGCCTTTTATGCATTAATTGAAATGTTCATGTGGTTTTTAATTTTGTTCTATTAATATGATGTATTACATTAATTGATTTTCTTATGTTGAACCACTTGCATACTTGGGATAAATCTCACATGATCGTGGTGAATAATTATTTTAATGAGTTGTTGTATTCATTTTGCTAGTTTTTTATTGCGGATATTTGCATCTATTTTCATTAGGGGCATTGGTCTGTAATTTTCTTTATCTGGTTTTGTTATTGGGGTGATCTTAGCCTCATAGAATGAGTTGGAATGTGTTCCTTTCTCTTCATTTTTTCAGAAGAGTTTAAGCAGGATTGCTATTAATTCTTCTTGGAATGTTTGGTAAATTTCACCAGTAAAGCCATCTGTACCTGGGCTTTTTTTTTGGGGAGGGGGGATGGGGGTAGGTTCTTGATTACTGATTTCATCTCTTTACTTGCTATTGGTGTGTTGAGATCTTCTGTTTCTTCTTGGGTTAGTGTTGGTTGTTGTGTGTTTCTAGGAATTTGTCCATTCCATTTTGGCTATCTAATTTTTAGGTGTACAGTTGTTAATGGTATCCTCCTATAGTCCTTTGTGTTTCTGAGGGGTTGGTAGTAATGTTTACCTTGTCATTTTTTATTTAAGCTATTTATGTCTTCTATCTTTTTTGCTTTGTCAGTTTAGATAAAGTTTTGCCTCTTTTCTTTTCTTCCTTTACCAGGGATTGAACCCAGGACCTCATACATGCAAAGCAGGTGCTCAACCACTAAGCTACAACCTCTCCCCTATTGACCTTTTCAAAGAACCAGCTTCTAATTTTGTTGATTCCCCCTTTTTTCCATTATATATTTCATTTATATGCACTCTAACCTTTGTTACTTTCTTCCTTCTGCTGGCTTTGGGTTTAGTTTGTTCATTTTATAGATCTTCCAGTTATGACATGTAATGGTTAGGCTAATGTGTCAACTCAGCCAGGTAATTGTGTCCAGTTGTTTGGTCAAGCAAGTCCTGGGCTAATTGTAATACAAGACATTTGTGGACTTTAGTCATCAGTGAGTTTACTGCATGGATGGCTGATTACATCTACGATCAACCAAGGAGATTGCTGTCAGCAGTGAGTGACATTTTATCCATTCAGTTGAATGCCTTAAAAGGGGAAGTGATTTCAGCATTCAGAGAGAATTTCCCAGCTTGTCTTTGGACAGCCAGCGTCTCCCAGGAACTCATAAAGGACCTTCATCCGACTCTCATTGGAGCCCCTGGTTTACAACCTGCCTGCTGAATCTGAGTTTGTGCATCTCCATGGTCACGTGAGAGAATTTTATAAAATCTCATACTATTTACAGAGATCTCCTGTTGATTCCGTTTCCTTGGAGAACCCTGACTAATACATAAGGTTAGACCTTGATTTGAGATCTTCCTTTTTTTTTGTAGGAGGTACCAGGGATTGAACCCAGGACCTCGTACATGGGAAGCAGGCACCCAGCCACTTGAGCTATGCCTGCCTACCCTCCTTTTTTTATGTAAGCATTTAAAACTATAAATTTCCCTCTTTGCACTGGTATGTTGTGTTTTTATTTTCATTTGCCTCATGATATTTCCTAGTTTCCCTTGTGATTTCCTTTTTAACCCATTGGTTATTTAAGAGTATGTTGTTTAATTTCCACATATTTGTGAATTTTCCAGTTCTTCCTCTATTATTGATTTCTAGCTTCATTCCATTGTGGTTGGAAATTATACATTGTATTATTTTAACATTTTTGTGTTTTTTGGGACTTAAGTTTTGAGAACTAACATATGGTCTGTTCTGTAGAATGATCTATGTGCCCTTGAAAAGAATGTGTGTCCTCCTGCTGTTAGGTGAGATATTCAATATATGTCTTTTAGGTCTAGTTGGCTTAGAGTATCATTCAAGTCACTTATTTCATTATTGATATTCCGTCTAGATGTTCTATCCATTACTGAATGTGGTACATTGAAGTCTTCTACCGTTAATGTAGGACAGTGTTTCTCCTTTCAAATCTATCAATGTTTGCTTCATATATTTTGGGTCTCTACCATTAGGATCTGTTTCAGTTCGCTAAAGGCTGCGAATGCAATATACCAGAAATGTATTGGCTTTTATACTGGGAATTTATTAGGTTAAAAGCTTACAGTTCTGAGGGTGTGAAAATGTCTAAATAAAGGCTTCATCATATGATGCTTTTCTCTCTGAAGATTGGCTGCTGGCAATCCTGGACTCCTGCCACGTGACAAGGCACAATAGTGGCTCTGCCAGTTTCCTTCTCCTCCAGGCTCACACTGTCCCCGAGTTCAACTGTGGATGCTCAGGTACATGGCAAGGCATAATGGTGGCATTGGCTTGTCTCCCCTGGTTTCTCTCTGTCTCTGTGGCTTTTATTCCTGTGTCTGCAGCTTTTATTCCTCCATTTATAAAGGACTCCAGTAAGGGGATTAAGACCCATCGTGGCCATGCCCTAATGGAGCAATCTAATCAAATGGCACATAGCCGACCTAATCTAATCAAAGGTTCACAGTAGGTTCAATTTAAGAATACAGTTTTCTGGGGTCCACATAAAAGTCTCAAAGCAACACAGGGTCATATATATTTATAATTGTTTTATCTTGTTGAATTGACTCCTTTATCAGTATATGGTGTCCTTCTTTGTCCCTTTTAATACTTTCTGACTTAAAATCTATTTGGTCTGATATTAGTAAAACCACTTCCCATGTATTTTTTCCATCTTTTCAATTTCAACCTGCTTGTGTCTTTGTATTTTAGGTGAGTCTCTCATAAACAGCATATATTTGGGCCATGCTTTTTTATCCATTCTGCCAATCTCTGCCTTTTGACTGGAGAATTTAACACATACACACACATAAAATAAATACTGATTATGCAGGACTTTCTTCTGCCAATTTGGTGTTTGTTCTTTGTAAGTATTACACATTTTTGTCCACCAATTCTTCCATTAATTCTTACTTTCACCTTTTTTCAATTTTTAAAAATTATTGAGTCTCTTTTTACCCTCTTTTGTTTTTGTGTAGCCAACTTTTGTGTGTGGTTGATTTTTTGTGATATAACTGATTGTTTCCTTTCTCATTTCTGTTTCCGTATATATTTTAGGTACTTTTTTTGTGGTTACCCTGGGGTTTGTATTAAATAACCTCAGTCTGTAACCTACTAGTTTGAAATACCAGCTTCACTTCAGCACCATACACATTCTCTGCTCCTACACCCCTCTTGTTTCCCTCTTATGTTGTTTTGTCACACATTATCTCTATATTTTGTGTGTCTATAACATAAAAATAGGATTATTTCTTATTCAATTGTATTCTAAATCTTTTAGGATATAAAGAGTAGATTTACATACTGAGGATACCATACTACTAGGTTTTTCATTCAACCGTTTAGTTATCTTTCTGTAGATCTTCATTTCTTCATACTGCTCTAAGTTTCTATCTCCTGTTCTTTCTTTTCAACCTGAAGAACTCCCTTTAGCATTTCTTGTAGGGCTGGTCTCTTGGTGACAGGCTCTCTCATTTTTTGTTAATCTGTGAATATCCAAACTCTCCCTCTTTCATGAAGGGCAATTTTGCTGGATGTAGAATTTTTGGATGCCAGTTTTTCCCTTCAATACTTTAAATAATTCATACCACTGCCTTCTTATATCCATGGTTTCTGATGAGAAATCAGCACTTAGTCTTACTATGGATCCCTTTTCTGTGATGAATTGCTTTTCTCTTGCTGCTTTCAGAATTCTGTCTTTGGCATTCAACATTTTGATTAGCATATGTATTGGAATATGTCTATTAGTGTTTATCCAAATTGGAAAAGAGGAAGTAAAACTCTCACTATCCACAGATGACATAATCCTGTATTTAGAAAATTCCTAAATATGTATGACAAAGCTATTAGAGCTAATAAATGAGTTTAGCAAAGTGGCAGGATACAAGATCAATATGCAAAAATCAGTAGTGTTTCTATACACTAGTAATGAGCAAGCTGAGGAGAAAATCAAGAAAAATATTCTATTATAATAGCGATAAAAAGATGCAGATATCTAGGAATTAATTTAGCCAGGAATGTAAAGGATCTGTATTCAGGAAACTACAAAACACGGCTAAAAGCAATCAAAGAAGACCTAAACAAATGGAAAGACATTCCGTGTTCATGGATTGGAAGACTAAACATCGTGAAGATGTCAGTTCTACCTGATTTATAGATTCAGCACAATCCCTATCAAAACTCCAACAGCCTACTTTACAGAAATAGAGAAGTCAATTACTCAAATTTATTTGGAAGGGAAAGGGGACCTGAATAGCCAAAAACATCCTAAAAAAGAAGAGCGAAGTTGGAGGACTCACACCTCCTGACCTTGAAGTGTATTGTAAAGTTAACAGTGGTCAAAACAGCATGGTATTGGCATTAAGATAGACACAATCATCAAGGGAATTGAATTGAGAGTTCAGAAATAGACCCACATCTCTATGGTCAACTGACTCTTTTTCATTAAAAAAGTTTTATTAAAATAGACTATAGGTTACTAGGAGATAGGATGAGGACTAAGAGGTGGTACTAATGCTTAATGTATGTAGAATTTTCAATTAGCTTGACTGTAAAAGTGTGGAAATGGATACAGTTGATGGTAACACATTATAGTGAGTATAACTAACACAGCTGGTTTATAAATGGGATTGTGGCTGATTGGTGTAGTCCAGGGATGTAAATGTCAATTGAAATAAAGCTAGAGAATAATCTAGGGACTGAATAACATAGTGAACCCGGAGATGGATGAGGATTGTAGTTAATAATACAAATACAAAAATGTTCTTCTATGAATAGAACAAATGTGTTCACTATTACAAGGCGGTAAGAATATAGTGATGTGGGAAGCAGATGGAGCTCAAGTGATTGAGTGCCTGCTTCCCACATATGAAATCCTGGGTTTGATCTCTGGTACCTCCTAAAAACAAAAACAAAACAAACAAGCAAATGAAAAAACCAACTCGGGGGAGGTGGTATAGCTCAGTGGTTGAGTGCTGGCTTCCCACATACAAGGTCCAGGGTTTAATCCCCAACTCCAGTACCTCAAGAAAAAAAAAAAACGGAATATAGTGATGCATGGGAAAATACAATTAATGTAACTTATGAACTATAGTAAACAGCAATCTTGTAATATTCTTGCATCAATGTCAAAGAAGGTACTATATCAATGCTAAGGGTCAATAATAGGATATGAGTTTTTTCTTTTGGACTAAGGAAACATTCAAAGATTTAGTGGGGCAACGACTGCACAACTCTGTGATGAAAGTGAGAGCCACTGAGTAGATAGAATGTACAAGGCATGGGACTATATAACACTGAACCATGTGATGGAAGATGAACTGTGGCTAACAGTACAAATATGAGTGTTCTCTCATGAATTATAACAAATTTACAATACTAATACATAGTGTTAATAATAGGGAGTATGTAGAAAATATACCAAGTATACTCTATGGGCCTTAGTTAGTGGTAATAGTCTGATGATGTTCTTTTATAATCTGTAACAACTGTTCCACAACAATATAAGGTGTTGGAGGAGGGGTGATGTATGGGGGTTCTGCACATTATGCTGATTGCTTTGTAAGCTCACAACACTCTAATAAAATAAATAAATAAATAAATAAAATTTAGTGGAATATATCATTCATACATGAACATACATAAACAATAAGACTATAGTAAAAGTTGTGCACTTACAAAACAAATATGCATATCATCATACAGGGTTCTCATATATCACCCCACCACCAACACCTTGCATTGTTGTGAAACATTTGTTACAAACTATGAAAGAGCCTTGTCAGTAAAATATTACTTGTTAGTAAAATATTATTACTAATATAGCCCATATCTTAAATTTGGTATATTTTCCCCCAACCCACCCAGTTATTAACACCCTGTATTAGTATTATATATTTGTTATAGTTCATGAGAGAACATTCTCATATTCTGTTAACTGCCACCACAGGATTCCCTGTATTATACAGTCCCATGACTTGTATAATCCATTCAAAGTGTATACTCAGTGGCTCTCATTTTCATCACAGAGTTGTGCTGTTATCATCTCAGTCAATTTTAGAGTGTTTTCATTACTCCAAAAGGAAAAATTCCATACCCCATAATATTCCCCTATTGTTGTCCCTTAGAATTGATATAATACCTTCTTTTTCATTGCTGCAAAAAATATTACAATATTACTGTAAACTATTGCCCATAAGTTATGTTAGTTGTGATTTTCCCATGTATTACCATATTCTTAACACTTTGTAAAAAACGAACTTTCTTATTTTTATACTATTAACCACAATCTTCATTCACCACCAAAACCACTATATTATATAGTCCCTAGATTATTCCCTAGCTTCCTTTCAATTGTATGATCAACTGTTGTTTTTTTTTTTTTTATTTAAAGGTTTTATTTTATTTATATCTCCCCCCACCTCATTGTTTGCATATTTTCTTTTTTGGAAGCACCAAGCCACCTCTGCTCCCTGTTGTGTGACTCATTGTGTTTCCTCATTGCCTTATCTCATTGTCATTTTATTGCAGTCAGCTTGCCCGCCAGCCCATTGTGTCAGCTCACTGTATTGCTTGTCTTCTTTAGGAGGCACTGGGAACCAAATGCAGAACCTCCCATGTGGCACCCAACTGCTTGAGCCACATCCACTTCCCATCAACTGATTTTTGATAAGCCTACCAAGTCCACTTTTTTAGGACAGAACAGTCTCTTCAACAAATGGTGCTGAGAGAACTGCATATCCATAACCAAAAGAATCTCACTCCCTATACAAGAATCAACTCAAAATGGATCAAAGACCTAAACATAAAAGCCAGGACCATAAAACTCCTAGAAGAAAGCATAGGGAAGCATCTACAAGACCTTTTAGTAGCTGCTGGTCTCTTAAACCTTACACCCAAAGCACAAACAACGAAAGAAAAACTAGATAAATGGGATCTCTTCAAAATTAAATACTTCTGCACCTCAGAGGACTTTGTGAAGAGTGTAAAAAGGCAGCCTACTCAATGGGAAAAAAAATATAGAAATCACATATCTGATAAAGGTTTAATATCCCTGATATATAAAGAGATCCTACAACTCAACAATAAAAAGACAAATTGCCTGATTAAAAAATGTGCTAAAGACTTGAATAGACATTTTTCTAAAGAAGAAATACAAATGACATAGAAACACATGAAAAAATGTTCAACATCACTAGCAATAAGAGAAATACAAATCAAAGCGACAATGAGATATCATTTCACACCGATTAGAAAGTCCACTATTAAAAAAAAAAACAGAAAACTACAAGTGTTGGCGAGGATGTGGAGAGATAGGAACATTTATTCACTGTTGGTAGGGATATAGAATGGTACAGCCATTGTGGAAGTTTGTTTGGCAGTTCCTAAGGAAGTTAGAGATCTGTCATGTGACTCAGCAATATTGCTACTAAGTATATACCCAGAAGATCTGAGAGCAGGTACATGACAGTCATCTGCACACTGATGTTCATAGTGGCATTATTCATGATTGCCAAAAGATGGAAACATCCCAGGTGTCTATCAACTGATGAATGGATAAACGAATTGTGCTATATATACACAATGGAATATTATTCAGCTGTAAGAAGAAATGAAGTTGTGAAGCATATGACAATTTGGATGAACCTGGAAGACATTACGTTAAGTGAAGCAAGCCAGACACAAAAGGACAACGATTGTATGATTTCACTACTATGAAATAAATAGAATGAGCAAACTCATGTAGTCAGTAGCTAGAATATGTCACCAGAGAATAGAGTGTGGCTAGAGAATGGAAAGCTGAGGTGCAAAATTGGTAAAAAGTTGTTTGGAAGTGTTTGGAAATGAATAGAAATGGTGAAAGCACATCATAGAATTTGTAATTAGTAGTGCTAACTTTTGGGTATGATGGTTTGTTTTTATTGTTTTTCCTCTTTTTTTTTTGGAGTAATGAAAATGCTCTAATATTGATTGAAATGATGAATATGCAACTCAGCGATATACGAAATGCCATTGACTGTACACTTTAGATAAATTATATGAGCCAAAAAAAATAGGGTGGGTTGGGGGAAAATACACCAAATATAAGCTATGGACTATAGTTTATAGTAATATTTTGATGATGCTCTTTTATAATTTGTTACAAATATTTCACAACAATGCAAGGTATTTGTGGTGGGTGATGTATGGGAGCCCTGTCTGATGTTATGCATGTTTGCTTTGTAAATTTACAACTTTTACTATACACTTCAGGTATGAATGATATACTTCAATAAATTGTTTTTAAAAGGAAAAAAATGTGTCCTTTTCTTTTAGATTTATATACTGAGATATTCATGCATGAAATGATGTGATAGCTAGGATATTTTCCCCACTACAGTAATGGGGGGCGGGAGTAAAGTGGATGGATGTATACAGATGGAGTAAGAATGGGTTTTAGTTGATGATTATTGAAGCTGAGGTTCATGGGGGCTTACTGCAGTATTCTGCTTGTTCTTATATGTGTTTGAAGTTTTCCATGACAAAAAAATTTTGAAGAAATTCTCATATTTTAAGACAAAATTGGCATTTTTTTATAACTAAAAAAAATCATAAGATTAAATTTAACTCCCCACCCCGCCACCTCCATTTGTCTGCTACTATGCCATGGTTCTTGTGTTAAGCCAGTGGTTCTCAAAGTGTGGTCCAGGGCTTCCTGAGGGAGTCTGTGAGGTCAAAAGTACTTTTATAATGATAAGTCATTATTTGCCTTTTTCACTTTCATTCTCTCATGTATACAAAGTTGAATTTTCCAAAGGCTACCTGGTGTGCACTATTGCAACAGATCGAATGCAGAAGCAGATGAGAATCCAGCTGTCTACTATTAAGCCAGAGATTAAAGAAATTAGTAAAATATAAAACAGTGTTGTTTTCCTCATTAATTATTTTCTTTGTGGAAAATAGTTATTTTTAAATGAAAGCTTGTTATTTATATTAACATATAGTTTATTATTGTTATTTTTTAATGAATTAATAAATGTTTTTAAAATTCTCAGTTTCTTTTTTCCCCCTTTTTCCTTTTATTAGAGAAGTTGTGGCTTTATAGATCAATCATGCATAAAATACAGGATTCACATCTCTCAGTTTTACTTTTTTACGGCAAATACGGGTAGCTCTAAACCATATAAACAAAAACTCTTTGTGGGAGGGTGGTCTTCAATAGTTTTTAGGAGGGTAAAGGCATTTTTACCAAAATATTTGAGAACTGCTTTGTTAAGCAAATACATCTCTAAGAAATGCCACAGGCTTCTTTTCAGCCCTTCTACTCCTGCAGTGTGAGACCTGAGCTTGGTCAGTTGTGTTTTATTTACTTGAGCAAGACTTGAGTCTAATACCTTCAGTTTTCATAATTGGTACTAAATAAATTTTGGTTTTGTTCTTTCCAGTGGACCACTCTTTTTCTGCAAAGTGCTGTGCTTGATGTGAGGAGGAGATTGTCTCCATAGCTGAACTTGCTCGTATTTCAAATTATGAGGGAGTCCTTTAAGATTACTGCTGCAATGACCATCAACTAGATGTACTCTGTTTTCCATTGCTCATTGAAGGGCCTGCCTAGATCATGCCTTACATTTCAGCAGATAATGCCTTATCTGACTAAATTGAACTGTGAAAGTTCAGTCAAAACTGGGGGAAAATGAACTGGTTTGTTAGGAATGTTTTTATTGTCTTTTTTAGGGGTGCTGGAGATGAGTAGAAGTTTCCTTCTTTGGGGAAGGAGCTTAAAAATAATTTACTTAAAGCTTTGAGGGCTAAACCTTGATCTTAATTTTACTTTTTCTCAGTAAAACTTACAAATGAATTTCTATTAAGTCCTTAAGTTTTGTGATATAAGGAAGCTTATAAATTCCTATTATATTATCTAGTTGTGATTGTAATATGGACTTGAGAAATTGTATATACTACAGTTAACTTCTTTTTTCCTAAAATCATTATCTAGCAATACACACACACCCTCACACACATCTTCCTTTTAAACATAAATAGGGGCATACTATATACATTGTACATAATCTTGTTTTTTTCACAAGACATGAGATGAAGTGATTTATTCTCACTTGTTTCAGACCTGTGGATATCTGGGCTTTGGGCTGTATGATCATTGAGATGGCCACTGGAAATCCCTATCTTCCTAGCAGTTCTGATTTAGACTTACTCCATAAAATCGTTTTAAAAGTAGGTAGGTATTACTGAAATATTCTGCTACATGCCTAAAATAAATATTACCAGATCAATCCTGCGCTATTATCAGATTTAGCTTTTTCTTCATAAGAAGAGAGGAGGATATTGTTTTGTTAGATGGCAGCAGATGGATGCCTTGAGCTGTTAAAGAAGGCAGATAATTCTCCTCTGTTTTTGCAAATAATATTTGCTTTGCCAGGGTACAAATAGCTATGCCATATGTTCATGGTTGATGCTAAGAAAAATAGTACAATAGGAACCAACTTCAATTTGCCTGAAAGTTCTTTTTAAAATTTGGCTTTCACTAATATTTGTACCTCTAAAGAAGGGTTTTTAAATAATAGAGATGAGTCAGATGCTTTTCTTAAAAGAATAATTGGAGATAGAAAATTATTCACTCAGAAAAAACTTTTTTTATAAACCACAATAGATAACCAGAAGCTAACTAATTTACTGAAGGATGTTTTTATGAGAGCTTAATTATTTGATGGTCTGCTTTGACTACCCAAACTTTATGATGGTTACCCGTGCTCATGGTGTTTCAATGATTTGTTTTCTTTATATTTCTGTATGAAGAGCTTGAGGAGCCCTTTGTGTGGTGGGGAAGTTATACATAAACATGTAATTACGGGATGATGAGGAAGGGCTGTGATAAAAATCTAGATAAACACTGATTTATGATGCAGTTCAGAGCTTTAAAGCATCACACTGTTTTGTTTTTTTGAGGTACTGGGGGGCCAGTGATTGAACCCAGGACCTCGTATGTGGGAAGCTGGCACTCAACCACTGAGCCACATCAGCT
>PVKH010019735.1:0-14772 GCA_004027955.1 Chaetophractus vellerosus | reverse complement strand
CATCAGTCTTTCATCGGAGCAAACTCATCGAGGACCCTTCATCAGCCTTTCATCGGAGCCCCTGGCTTGCAGCCTGCCAGCGGAACCTGGACTTGTGTATCCCCACGGTCACGTGAGAGACTCTTATAAAATCTTATATTTTTAACAGAGATCTCGTGTTGATTCTGTTTCCCGAGAGAACCCTGACTAGAACAGTACACTACAAAAAAATCAAATAAATACACAAGTAGGCATTAGCACAATAAATGAGGGGCAAAGAAGTTTGACTCACAAAGACCAAATAGCAAAATGACAGAAGAATGTCCTGCATTATTAGTAAATTCTTTAAAAATTAATGGATTTAACTTTCCATTAAAAAAAAACAGAGACAAGCAGAGTAGATTTTTAAAAAGCAATGGAGTTCTGATACATGCTACTACATAGAGGAACCATGAAGACATCATGTTGAATGAATTAAGTTAGACACAAAGGGGGCAAATATTGTCTGATTTCACTTATATGAAATAGCTGGAATGTGCAAATTCATAGAGACAAAAATAGAGGACAGGTTACCAGGGGTGGTAGAAGAGAGAGAATATGGAGTTAAGGCATAATGGGTGCAGGGTTTCTGTTTTTGGTGATGGGAAATTTCTGTTAAAGGATGTTGGTCAGCAGCGCACAACTTGAGTGTGATTAATCCCACCAAATTGTATGCTTGGGAATGGTGAAGATGGGAAAGTTAATGTTGTATAGATGTTTCACAATCTTTTTAAAAAGAGAGAGATTAAAGACACAATAACAAGTAAAGGCCATATATGATCTGGACTGGATCTAATAATGGCGGAGAAAATGTCCAAAAGGACATTGTTGGGACATATGAATAAATTGGAGTATAGATTGTAAATTTTACATCAATTTAAATTTCTTGACCTTGATAACTGTACTAAAGTGGTTACATAAGTGAATATCCTTGTTCTTAGGAAATGTGCATGGAAGTATTTACATATACAATCTATTCTCAAATGTTTAGAAAACAGATAGAACATAGATGATTGATCAATAGATAGATAATTAATAGATAGATTGACAGATAGAATGATAATGAATGAATTATATGGCAAATGTGACAAAACACTAAAAGCTGGTAGATCTTGGTATATGGGTAGGGTTATGTTGGAGTTCTCTAAATGGGGTTTCTAATATTTTTGCAACTGTCCTGTAAGTTCAAAATTATTTCAAAATAAAAAAGTTCAAAACTATTTTATTCAAATCTAGGAAATATAAATAAAACCTATATATATTTCCCACTATTTTCTACCTGCCTGATCCCCGCAAAATTCAACATTTCAAAAGAAAAAAACAGTCTCTTTTTAGATAGCCTATTAATAATGGACCATTAGATCTTTTCAGGCTCCTAGAGCATACCATTAAAGCTCCAATGTCCTATCAATTATAGACAGTGATTTTTATGAGTTTCACTGTAATTTACTCTGTGGGTGCTTAAGATTTAAAATGGAAGTCATAAGGCATATCTTCATCTGAAATGAAGTCATTCTTATCACAATATATCATCCAAAACTAATTCTTCAAAAACAAGAAGAATTAAAACACTCAGGATTATCAAATGCCCACCTTTCAAACAATTTGATTCATTTCAATGATATAAATGATCATAGGATGTATATTAAATGAATATTAATGGAAAAAGGTAGAATTGATTCTGGGAATTAGAAACATAGTATTCTTGATCATTTCTACTATCATGTGATTCTAAATTAAGAAACTCCCTCTTCTACAAATAAGTTTATGGTAAATGCAGAGAATGCATATTTTTGTTTCCAGATTGATAAATTACAGTTTTCAAGGCAGCCTAGATTATAGGATGGCAATGTTCTTTGCAAAATTCTTATTACAAAAATATTGTTTTTTGTTGTACTTGAATTATAAATATAATAAATTTACAGAACCAGGTAGATCCATTTAATTTACTCACTAAGCACTAAATTTTTCGTCTATGTTCTTATAAATTTAAGAGGGACTTCAGAACTAACATTTATGGAATAAGTACTGTGTTCTAAGACTGCATGAGGTATTTATACATACATTATAGATTCTTTTTCTTAAAAAAATATGATTGTGAGATTCTTCCATGCTGCTGTATGTAGCTTTGGTTAATTCTTTTTTTTTTAACCCCCCCCCCCAATAACGGCTCTATCATCTGTTTTTGCTTGTTGGCTTTTTTTTTTTCTTTAGGCGGCACCAGGAACCAAACCCAGGACCTCCCATGTGGAAGGCGGATGCTCAACTGCTTGAGCCACATCCACTCCCCTCTGGTTCATTCTTTTACATTGCTGTATAGAATTCTAGTATATGAATACAACAAAATTTACTTATCCAGTATACTTTGATGGTATAAAGGCTTTTTCCATTTTGGGGCTCTTTTACTCATTACAGCAGTTTACACAACAATATTGCTATGAATAGTCTTGTATATATTTTACACATCTTCTGGTACTATGTGTGAAGTTAGTAAAATTACTAGGTCATAGGGTATAGACATATTCAGTTTTAGTAAATAATGGCAAACAGTTTTCTAAAATAGCTGTACCCATTTAAACTTCTACCAGCAACATTTGCCAGTCCTCATTGTCAGTTTAACAGGGTTAGGGGAATAAAAGGTAATGACATGTACTGTCAACGTCTATATATTTATCTTTAATTGAGTTTTTATGATTTATCCAAAATTACAAATGTTTATGAAGTCTAAAAAATAAGCTATTTAGTTAAAAAGACCTATATGTATCTTAAACTGTACCTTGTTTTGTAGCCTGTGAACATGTCTTTCATTTGCCCTGTATACTATACACGTTCCATAAAAGGCTAATTTTGTTTTGTTTTGTTTTGGTTTGGTTTGGTTTCCCAACTTTTCCTTCAATGAAGTTAAATTTGGTAAAGTAAAAAGGGGCAAACACTTCAGTGAACTCCCAGCAGTTTACATGCAGGCCACATTTCACATTTTCACGAGGACCATAGAAGGAGACAGCCCTAAAGTCACTTAGAAAGAGGGCAAGTGTGGTGCTGAAGAAGTCAAGGCTGCAATGAGGCTCAGGTCTCTTGTCCACTAACCTTTCCTTTCTTCTGTGTCTATGGACCTAATCCAAACATGGGTGACCACATACTAAAGGCAGGTCAAAAGGAAGACTGGAGAAAATGCACATGACCAGAGATAAATCAATTTCCACTTCTGGGGAAACACTCATTAAACTAATGGTACATGTAAACAGCTCCATCTTTATATAAGCAGGACAATTGTTAGAAATATATAACTAAACTCTTAATCGTCTTACCTTCTCCTTCTTCCACTAACTACCCCTTCGCTCTGGAAAGCATGCCCTCTAGCACTCCTATGCTCAAGGCTGCTGCACTGGATGACTATCATTTAGAACTCATTTTGTTGCAAATAATAGAAAACACAACATAAGAGGGCTAAATAATAAATGGGGTCTTGAATCCACATAAGCTAACTGCTTAAGTCCCACCCTACCAGTGAATTTCTTCTTGCTTTGGTCAAGGCTCTAACAAGGCTCTAGTTTTAATTCTCCACAATGCTCTTAGTTCTTCCTGCCTCTGGTTGAAAACTTTATCATCATGGTGCTATGGCTAGCTTCCTTTGCGTGGCAACATGGCTTCAGTTATCCTAGGTTTCTCACTTGCCTAGAACAGTATACAGTAGAGAGTGACCAGCTATAAGGACTCCCAGCAATAAACGGTCCTTCCATTCAAGACCACTGGGTCATGCTACAACTGTGGCCCAGGGAACAACATGGGTAAATTGGCTTAGGTTTGAGTTACTAGAACTGATCAATTTGCTGTGATTAAGGCAAGAGATTTTTCTAACTGGCTTAGATGAATTATGGTTTATTCCAAAAATGTGGTTGGGGGTAGTCATTCACAAACTGCACAATACCCATAAAGAAGAAAGGGTGGTACAGATGTTGGGGAGAAAATGACAGTGTCCACTACAATGGCCCTGATTGTCCCTTCTAGATCAAGGAATTAATCTTAAATTTAAAATGTGCATAGTAAATGTGTATATTTCTCTGAGGAGAGGGCCTACCTCTCTAATCTATCTTCTTTAGATTATTACAGGTATTTGTAACTTTTGCATAATTAATAGTTACTGCTTTATGGCCTGTTTAGGTTTCTGGATACATATTCACAGGGGGAGGTTACCGTATACCTGCAAATGACCTTTTTAGATGTTACCCTCAAATTATTTCACATCCCTACTCATTTCACCGATATAAGAACAGCAGATATACGGGGGGAACAATTCTACCTTATCTCATCCCTAAGAGATCCCTGGGGAAAAATAAAGAGCTTTCATAAGAGCAAACAAGTGTCTTATGTCTGATTTTTTTAAAAAAATTTACCGATTTGAAAGGAAGAGAACAGAATATTGCAAGCAGTGTGCATGTGTAACTGCTCCCAATTCCTGGAGGGGCAATGCAGCAGGGGGCTCCTCATCAGGTTTTGCACAGTTAAAAAGCAAGTTGGTGCAGCTGTCACAAGAATAGCTTTTGTTGCTAATTACTTATTACCAAAATCTGCCGCTACTCTCCATGAATAACTTCCCCTACAGCCTCGGGATGATTTGATCCTGGATTAATGGGGGTCTAGGCAAGCTGCTGGGCCATTTCTCATCTTGGACTCAAACATCAAGGAACTAATACAGATGGGTGGTCAATCCAGAGCCAGTGGAGGACTTTAACATAGGTAAGATGAGAAATGGCCCCAGAAGTAAACATAATGCTTCATTATCCTGATTTGCACAGATAATTCATTTATCTGAATTAAAATCTCTTCTCTAAAAAGAATTCAGAGAATACAGCCACCTGGTATATAAAGTGTCACCAATGTCCCCTAGACAAATGGTAAAGAAAGAATTATAATAAATGTGGCAGATAAATTGATCGTTTTTCATTCTCTTAGTCCTTTAGCAAATAGAAAAGATATTTATTCCCTTCCCTCAAAATCCAAAGTCATGAGTAGATATCATACCATGACCTGTCCCATGTATAAACAGGCTCATTGAAAGCCCACATCTTTGCATCAAAATCTGAATGGAATCTTAAAGGACAAGTTAATCTAAAAATCATGTTCTGGGTGCCACAACATATTCTTCAGGACGTACTCCCTACCTAGATTTCCCCTTTGCACTTCTTAGGTAGACCTGGGAGAGAATCGTTCCTTACCTTTCTATACCCATATTCTCAGAGTGGTGTACTCTTATTTTCCCCAAGGCCACTACTCTCTTGTTCCATCATGATGTCTTGTAAGCTTTGCCCAAGCTTATTCATCAAAACCCACAGTCCAAGGGATATTAGTAGGTTTGCAATAAATACCTGTTTAATGAATAAATACCTATTATATGCTATAAATTATGTTTATATACATAGACCCAATTAGATCTAGTACCACCTTTCATGAAGTTGAAATGTAGGGACAACTTAAAAATTAAAAGTACTCATAGCCAAATAAGTTTGGGAAACATTGGATTTTACAAGAATAAAATGTTCAGTAGGGCAGCATTTCTCAAACTATTTAATGTGCTAATATGTATTGTTAATTTCAGATGACTGACTGTTTCACAAATTTATATAACCACGGCATTATTTCTTTATTTGGGTGGGTTATTTTATGGGACTACTCTGTGACACATTTTGAGCAATAATCTTTTCTTAGTTAGCAAGACATTATTCTCTTTTGATTCACTTTCTACCTCTCCTAACATTCACGTTCAGTCTCCTTCAAGAGTCCTCCCTCCTCTGCCGCTGCTTGTTCTTTTCTTATGATGACCAGTTTCACCCTCTCCTTCTTACACACACTCTTCTCTATAGACCTCTAAGAACCTGATTTTTTAAACTTTATATTTTAAAATTATTTTAGACTTACAAAAAAGTTGCAAGTAAAGGAGAGAAATTCCTATATATTCTTCATGCATTTTCTCCTAAGGTTAATATCTTGGTCAACCATAGTATGAGCATCAAAAATCAAGAAATTAACACCGCACCAATACTATTAACTAAATAATTTATTTGGATTTCCCCAGTGTTTTTTTTTTCTTTTTTGAACTAATGTCCTTTTACTGTTGCAGATTCAATCCTGGATCTCACATTGCATTTAATTGTTGTGTCTTCTTAGTCAACTCTAACGTATGATTAGACCTCAGCTGGTAGATGTCTGATGTTTTCTCATGATTATACTTAAGTTAGGCATTCTTGACCAAAATAACACAGAAGTGAAGTGCCCTTATCAATGCATCATATCTGGAGGCACATATCCCTAGTTAACACGGTGTCTGCCAGGTTTCTCCACTGTAAGTATTTTTCCCCATGTAATTAAGTATCCTAGGGGAGATCTTTTAGAATATTCAAATATCTTATTTCTCAAACTTCTTTCCACTAATTTTAGCATCCAGTGGTGAATTTGCTTGCAACGATTATAATTGGGGTGTTCTAATGGTGATTTTCAAGCTGGTTGTGGAGCCCTTTCTACATGCCCCTATCCTTTCTCAAGGACTTTCTTTACTATCTGATACCACAAGATGCTCCAGGCTCATCTTGTATTCTCTCTGTCCAGCCCTGGATTCAATCACTTCTCCAAGGTGTCCTGGTTCCTTCTATTGGAGAATGATAATTTAGAATACAATACTGGGGACTGGGTGTGCTTACTGCTATTGGGGTGTCATTGTTCCTAAGTATTCTCTGTGTACAGAACTTGGAAATAAATGTATGCATACTAACCCAGGTATACAGACACATCTACATTTATTTCTGTATGTATGTATGTGTATATATATATTTCACGTACATATTTTAAAAGTTCATACTGATATCACTGATTCCAATCCAATATTACAGGGTTCATTCTAGCCTTCTCGTTTTATATATAACTTCTTTGTCTGGAAAAGAGAAACATGGCTCTTATTATCTACAATATATTTATTAATTTACTAAACCAAAATATACATAAAAAGTAGCATGAGAATTGTTACCATATAACTTTATAAGAAAGAAATGTGCTCAGGTTCAGAATTTTATACAGTTCTTTTTGTCTTTAGCCTTACAGTATCCAGTCAAAATACTGTTTTCCAAAATAACTGATTCATTCTTTTCTTCCCTACATGTTCAGTGTGATTATGTTATTTATTTATAAAAGAGTTGGGTACATTTGCTGCAATGTGCATTCTATTTTGGATTCCCCAAATACCCTGTTTTTTTTTTAAATTTATATCCAGTAAAATTCACTCATGTGTTGTACATGTTTATGGGTTCTGACAAATGGATAGCCATGTTTTCACGATCAAAATCATGATACAGAATGCTTTCAGCATTGTAGAAATTCCACTATAATTCTCTTTGTAGTCAACTCCTCCCCTGTCCTCTCTTTCTGGCAACTAATGATTTGATATCCAACCCTTGTAATTTTGTCTTTTTTGAGAAAGTCTTTTAAATGGAATCATACAATATGAGATCCTTGGGTCCTGGCTTCTTTCACTTATCAAAATGTATTTAAGTTTCATTCATGTTGTTTCATGAATTTTTTGCTTCATTTTATTTCTGAATAGTATTCAATTGTATAGAAGCACCACAATTTTTAAAAACCCATTTATTAGTTGAGTCACCCAGACAGTTTCCAGGGTCTGGCAATTATGACTAAAGCTACTATAAACCTTCATGTACAGATTTTTATGTGAGCATTTCATTTCTCTTGGGGAAATACCTAGAAGCCAGATTGCTGGGCAATTTGGTAGGTATCTGTTTAATATTATAATAAACTACCAATTACTTTACTCCAGGGGCTGAACCATTTTGAATTTCCAACAGCAATGAGTTCCAGTTGCTCTTCATCCTTGACAACACTTGGTATTGTTATTTTTTGTTTGTTTATTTGTTTATTTATCCAGCCTAATAGTTTTAGAGTAGACTTTTACTGTGGTTTGAATTTGCATTTTCCTAAGGACTAATAATGCTGAGTATCTTTTCATATCCTCCGTATATCTTCTTGGGTGTAGGGTGTGTTTAGATCTCTTCCCCATTTTTTAAAACTGCATTGTTAGTTTTTTTGCTGCTTGGATTTAAGAGCTCTTTATATATTCTGGATATAAACCCTTTGTCAGAAATGTAATTTGCAAATATTTTCTACCCAGTTGACAGCCTGGCTTTTCACTTTTTTGTATATTTCTAAGAGTGGAAGTTTTTAAATTTTAATAGAGTCTAATTTATCAATTTGTTTCTTATGCATTTTGCTTTTGGTGTTCTATCTAAGACCCACGTTTGTATTTTCTCCTATATTTTTTCCCTAGATGTCTTTATAGATTTAGGTTTTCCATGTAGGTCTATGATCCATTCTGAATTAGTTTTGTATGAGTAGACATATTTTTGCATCTCCAGTTTTCCCTGCACCATTTTTTTGAAAAACCTATGTTTCTTCCATGGAATTGCCTTTGCACCTTTTAACAAGCCAGTTGGCAATATTTGTGTTGGTTTATGCTGGATTTTCTATTCTTTTTTATTGATCTATATATTATTCAGCAATACTGTGCAGTCCTGATTATGGTATGTCTTGAAATCAAGTAGATTTATAGGATGTGACTTTATAGTATATCTTGAAATTAGGTAGAGTGAGTTCTCCCACTATGTAATTGCTTTTCCAAAAAAATCAGAGATTTTAGTTCCTTTCCTTTTACATAATTTTATAATGAGTGTAAGTTCTATTTTTCAAAGCCTTTTGGGATTTTGACTGGGATTGCATTGAATATACAAACAATTCACAGTATTACTTGATTTATTTCATCATTGCTTTGTATTTTTCAGCATACAGATCATGAATATTCTTTTTCCTTTTTTTTTTTTTTTTTAATGGTACCAGAGCCTGGAAATGAGCCCAGGACCTCGTATATGGGAAGCTGGTGCTCAACTACTGAGCCACATCGGCTCCCCTAAGTTGTTTTTTTCTTTTGTTTGCTTGTTTTTTGTTTTTGTTTTTATTAGGCACTGGGGACCAAACCCGAGACCTCCCATGTGGGAAGCAACCTCTTGAGCCACATCGCTCCCCTATATATTCCTTTATGTTTTGTTTTAGTTTCCTAGGCTGCTCCAGCAAATACCATGAAATGGGTTGGCTTATTTAATGGGAATTTATTACCTTACAGTTTTGAGGCTGGGAAAATGTCCAAACCAAGGCATCATCAAGGCAAAGCTTTCTTCCCAAAGACCAGCTGCCGGTGACCCTTGGCTTCTCTGTGTCTTGGCAAGGCAAATGGTGGCATCTGTCTCTCCCTTCTTTTCCAGGTTTCATTAATTTCAGCTTCTTGCTTCAATAGCTTTCTCTCTCTTTGTCTGAATTTCATTCTTTTAATAAAGGACTCCAGTAATAGGATTAAGACCCATCCTGAATGAGGTGGGTCACATCTTAACTGAAGTAGCTGCATCAAAAGGTCCTATTTAAAATGCGTTCACACTAACAGGAATGGATTAAATGTAAGAGCATGTTTCCTCTGGGGTACATACAGTTACAAACCATTACAGGTTTATACCTAAATATTTCCTTTTTAATGCTATTATGAATGGTATTTTTTTACTTTTTCAAATTCCAATTGTGCATACTAGAAAGAGAAAAATAATTGATTTTTGTGTATTGACCTTGTATTCTGTGACCTTATTAAATTTACACATTAATTCTAGAACCATTTTTTTAAGGATTGGTTGGGATTCTCTATGTAGACCATAATGTATGTAGTCTGCCACTAGAGACCGTTTTCTTTTTGTCTTTCCAATTTGTGGGTCTTTTATTTCTTTGCCTCTTCTTACTGCATTCACTCGGACTTGTAATATGATGTTGAATAGTAAAGGATCTTAGGAGACAAGCATACGGTTTTCATCATTAAGTATTATGTTTTCTGTAAGTTGTTTGAGGAAGCCCTTTATCAGGATAATGAAACTCACATCTATTCCAACCATGCAGAGAGCTTTAGAGTTTGATGAATGGATATTAAAGGTGTTTTTTTTTTCATATATAGTTTTGCCTCTATTGTAATAATCATATGGTTTTCTTCTTTAGTCTATTCAATGTTGCAAATAATGATTGATTTCCAAATGTTGAATCAGTTTTGCATTCCTGGAATGATCCTAACTTGATTGTGATGTATTATTCTTTTTATATATTCCTGGATATGATTGCTAACCTTTGGTTGAGAATATTTACATCTTTGTTCCTGAGGGATATTGGTTTGTAGTTTTCTTTGAATCTCTTTGTCTGATTTTGGTATTAAGGTAGTACTGGCCTCATAAAATGTGGCGGGAAATGTTCTGTTCTATTGTTTTCTGGAAAATATTTAAAGAAATAGTATTATTTCTTCCTTAAATGTTTGGTAGAATTTACAAGTGAAATATTCTGTTATTGGAATTTTCTTTGTTATAAGAATTTTAAGTATGAATTCAAAATTTTTAATAGATATAGCAATATTCTGGTTATCTATTTCTTCTTAAGTTATATTAGGTACTTTACATATTTGAAGAAATTGGTCATTGTGTTCAAGCTGTCATATTTATAGGTGTACTAGTTAGCCAATGGGGTGCTGATGCAAAATACCAGAAATCTGTTGGCTTTTATGAGGGTATTTATCTGGGGTAGAAGCTTACAGTTACCAGGCCATAAAGCATAAATTTCTTCGCTCACCAAAGCCTGTTGCCACCTATTGGAGCAAGATAGCTGGTGATGTCTGCAAGGGTTGAGTTCCTCTTCCTCTCAAGGCTCCATGGTCTCAGGTTCTTCCAATATCAGCTGTGGGCTGGGATAAGACTTGTCTCTCTCCACTCAGCTGCTCTGCTCTCTCCACAAGACCAGCTATAATCTATGAGGCAAACGCTTGTCTCTCTTCCCATCCCTCTGTAGTGTCTAATGGAGCCTTCTCTATTCCCTCACATATCTGCTTTTCTGTGTATTTACTTCCTGGGGTTCAGCATTCAAAAATCTAACTCCTCTGCTGTGTAGTTTTCTCTGTGAGTCCCTGCCCATATGGCCCAATCAAAGCCCTAATCACAACTCAATCAAGTAAAAGTGAAACCTCTGAATCCTATACAATCTAACATGCCCAGAGGAACACATCAGTTTTCAATCATAATCCAATATCTATTTTTGGAATTCATAAATAATACCAACTACTACAATAGGCATAGAGTTATTCAATTATCTTTTTATCCTTTAGTATCTGTGATGTCTATAGTGATATCAACTCATTTCTGAAGTTATTAATTTTTTTGGTGTGTCTAACTAGAAGTCCATCAATTTTATAGATCTTTTCAAATAAACAGCATTTGGTTCCATTGATTTTCTGTATTTTTGTTTTGTTTTGTTTTCAATTTTATGGATTTCTGCTATAATCTCTATTGCTGTTTTCCTTCTGTATGCCTTGGTAATTTGCTATTATTTTTCTATTTTCTTGAGTTAGAAACTTAGATTATTGACTTAAGACCTTTTTTCTTTTCCTATATGAGCATTTAATTATATACATTTGCTATAACTTCATGCAAATTTTGATATGCTGTATGTTTATTTTCATTGCATTTCCCTAATGACTAAAGATGTTAAGCACCTTTTCATATGGTTATTAGCCATTTGTATATCTTCTTTGAAGAAATGTCTATTCAAGTCTTTTGCCCATTTTTCAATTGGGCTGTTTGTCATTTTGTTGTTGAGTTGTAGGAGTTCTTTATATAGGCTGGATATTAAACTCTTATCACATATATGTTTCCAAATATTTTCTCCTGTTTTGTAGGATGTCTTTTTAATTTCATGATAAAGTCCTATGATGTACAAAAATTTTTAATATTGACAGTGTCCCATTTATCTAATTTTTCTTTGGTTGCTCATGCTTTGGCTGTAAATTCTAACACATGATCATGAATTATTTCCCTATGCCTTTTTCTAGCATATAAGTCTTTGATCCATTTTTAGTTAATTTTTGTATTAACTCCCCCAGGCCTGCATTTTAGGAATGTTTTCTCTGCATTCTTCCCTGTATTCCTTGTGAGTGCCTGGAATTTTGAAGAAAAAGCCTTCAAGAAAGTGTAACTCCTTCTCCCATACAAGCAGCCCCCAACAGCTTCACACTCCAACCAACCCACACTTGACCTCCACCAATTTACCAATTATCTTAGTTTCCTAGGCTGCTATGACAAATACCACATGATGGGTTAGCTTATCAACAGGAATCTATTGGTCCATGGTTTAGAAAGCTATTAGACCAAAGTCAAGGCATCATCAAGGCCATGTTTTCTCCCCAAATTCCGTAGCATTCTAGTGCCAGCTCACTGCAATCCTTAGGGTTCCCTGACTTGTACCTCTGCCTCTCAGCACACGGCAATCTCTCCTTCCTTGTATCTGTTCTTCTGGTTTCTGCTGACTTCTGGTTTCTGACTACTCTTGTGTTTCTCTAACTTCTGGCTTCCAGGTTCATCTCTTTATAAGGCCTCCAGTAATATGGTTTAAGACCCACCTTGATTCAGTTTGGCCATACCTTAACTAAAAATAATATCCTCATAAGGCCTCAAATACAATGGGTTTATGCCCACAGGGATGCAGGTTAAGATTAAGCGCCTGCTTTTCCTGGTGTACATAATTTAATCTACCACACCAACTGTTCCAGCTGAATTCTTCCCACTGATGTCTCACTGCATCTGAATCAAATAAGCAAGTATTCACATCCCACCTTGTCCTGCAGGTTCCTATCTTTCCCTAGAGTTTGGGTGAGTTGGTTGCCCTGCAACCTCAAATCTTCCATGTATTCAAGAAAAGTCATGAGCTTACATTTTGTCTGGCTTTTCTTCTTGTTGTGAGGGTTGACATGAAACTTTTTCCAGCTCTCAACATATTAGAGCAGGCACTGGAATATAATCCAACGGTTTAAATTAATAGCTGTAAACTGATTATTCTCAAATCGACAGCTCCTAAAATTAGCTATTTACAGAGCTAGAGACATTTCTAAACATCTTCCCTTGGACAAGCTACAGGCATGATTATATTTGCCTCCAAACCGTTCCTCCCTATCTCAGTAAATGGTAGCATTATGCTAGAATGGCACCAATCACGGTAGAATATTGTGGAAGTTTCACTAGATACATTACTGTTTAACATATTGCTGGAGGGCCAGACCAAGAACATAAGAAATTATTAAGAAATAGGAAGTGTAAGTTGTGGAAAGTAAGAGATGTAACTGTCATCAACTGTAGATAGTAGGACCTAATATATAGAATCAGCAAAAAAAAAAAAAATCTATTAGGACTAATGAGAGAGTTTAGCAAGATTAATGGTTTCAAGATAAACTTATTAAAATAAATGATCTTTCAGCTACTGAATCCAGGGCCATAATTTCTAGTAGTATACTGCTATGGCACAATGCTGTTTCTCTAATATTGAAGAACTTTTTTTGCTCAATGGCCGATTCAAGTAATGGCTAAATTGCTAAATGATAATTTTGCTTAATTTACTTTCTTTCCACCATTTCCTATCCAGTGTGGTGTTGGAGTTACGGTTTGAAGATTCAGAGTCTTCTGGGTTTGTAGCTTAATGGACATTTGACCTTAAGCAAGTTACTTAATATCTCTGATTCCCCTTATGAAAGCTACCTCATAGACAATTGTGAGGGTTAAATTAAATGAAATATGCTCCTGGCACATTTCCATTCTTTAATTCATGGATAAATATATTTTCTTCCCTAACTATGTTAGGGAAATCACAGAACCTGTTACGTGGCTATCACCCAGACCTTACTACCCCCAATTCCTTCTCTGGGGAAGTCACAAACACAGGCTAAGGGGCACTGTGTGCCATTCCACAACCTCAGAGAGAGTTAAGCCTAATTAAAAGGCCCAGGCAGACCTTAAAACCTGTAGCCCCAGGTGCTTATCAGAACAGGAATTCTCATTAGCAAAGCCTCCTTCCCCCAAGGTAGATAAAAACCACCCTCAAACAGTGTATTGGTCTCCCTTCTCTGACAAAGTGGGGCAGGCAGAGCTGCCATCTATTGCCCTTGACTGGGAGCAGTGTTTGGCCACCTCAGCAGACCAGCCATGACGGCACTTCTTCCACTGCTCTTTTGGACTCTTTGTGCTATGTAAGTGCCAAGGATGTTATTTTCCCTTTCTGGACTCTATATTATGTACAATAAAGGGATTGTTCGCTGAAAGTTTCTGTTGTGCCCTGAATCTCTTTTCTCATGACGCACTGTTGTAGCAACTTGCTCCACAGATTTCTTCCAAGGACTTTTTCTCCTTCTACAAGTTGCTGCACTTTACCAATTCCTGCTCCACTATAAATGTTATTTATTTTAAAACACGTTTTTACTTTTGTCTAGATATAGCTTTATTGATCCTGTGCTGATCTTTTAGCTCATTCCTCATAATACCACCCCTAAATCCAAATATTTGTCTTCTCAAACCTCAATTCTGTTACCAATTCACTACTTTGAGCAGACAACATTGCCTTCTACTTCAGATATTGACATATGTTTACATGATGCTAAAAGAACTCATGTGGCCTCAATTTTTAACTCCCCCCCCCACATTCTTCATAATCCAGGGACTGTCCTCTCACTTCTCAGTGTCACGTCTGCCCCACATATCTGTTTTATATCAACAGCAGCAACAAAATAGGTATGGTGCCCTCGAAACAATATGCTACTCAGGGAAAATAAACCAATCCAGGTAAAATAAATTAAAACTTTTGTGG
>PVKH010019734.1:0-14774 GCA_004027955.1 Chaetophractus vellerosus | reverse complement strand
CTGGCCTTGTGGAGAGACGCAGCATAGAAAGCCTCATCGTCTACAGCTGAACTCGTGAAGGAAACAGAAGCTAAGCCCGGAGAGAAACGCAGCCCCGGGAACAGAGGAACCTGGAAGCCTGAACCCTGGAGACGTCGGCAGCCATCTTCCCCCAACACGTGGACTCTGGTATGGGAAGAAATTTATGCTTTGTGGCCTGTTAACTGTAAGCTTCTACCCCAAATAAATACCCTTTATAAAGACCGACCAATCTTTGGTATATTTCAAAAGGCACGCCTGTGGCTGACCAAAACACCCACTGTCACCACTGTTATTCAACATTGTGCTAGAAGTTCTAGCTCGATGTAGCAGTTTGGTATTGTTTATGAATTCCAAAAATAGATACTGGATTATGTTTGTAAACTGGTCTGTTCCTCTGGGCATGTTATATTGTATTAGATTCAGAGGCTTCATTTTTACTTGATTAAATAATGATTAAGGCTTTGATTGGGCCCTATCAGTAGGTGGTCAGTAAGTTTGGTGGGTGGGGACTCACAGAGAAAACAACAAGGCAGAGGAGTTAGTGCGAGTTTTAATGCTGGAGCCCTGGGAAGTAAACACATGGAGAAGCAGATAGGTAAGGGAAGAAAGAAGGCTCCATTAGACACAGCAGAGGCCCCAGGAAGAGAGATGAGACTTTCACCTGATAGTTTACAGCTGGCCTTGTGGAGAGAGTAGAGCAGCTGAGCCCAGAGAGAAATGAGCCCTGGGAGAGAGGTGAGACTTATCCCTGCCTACAGCTGATATTGGAAGAAGCTGGGACCATGGAGCCTTAAGAGGAAGAGGAAGCCTGAAGCCTTGCAGATGTCGGCATCCATCTTGCTCCAACACATGGCAACAGATTTTGGTGAGAGAAGTAACTTACGCTTTATGGCCTGGTGACTGTAAGCTTCTACCCCAAATAAATACCCTTTGTAAAAACCAACTGATTTCTGGCATTTTGCATCAGCACTCCTTTGGCTAATACACTCGAGCAATTAGGCAAGAAGAAGAAATAAAAGGCATCCAAATTGGAAAAGAGGAAGTAAAGCTCTCACTATTTGCAGACGACATGATCCTATAGTTAGAAAATCCCAAGACATCTACAACAAAGCTACTTGAGCTTATATAATAAGTTCAGCAAAGTGGAAGGATACAAGATCAACATGAAAAAATCAGTAGCATTTCTATACACTAGTCATAAGCAAGCCAAGGAGGAAATCAAGGAAAAAATTCCATTTACAATAGCAATGAAAAGATTCAAATATCTAGGAATTAATTTAACCAGGAATATAAAGGATCTATATTCAGAAAACTATAAAACACTGCTAAAATAAATTGAAGAAGACCTAAACAAATGGAAGGATATTCTGTGTACATGGATTGGAAGACTAAGCATCATGAAGATGTCAATTCTACCCAAGCTGACTTATAGATTCGATGTAATATCAATTAAAATTCCAACAGCCTACTTTACAGTAATAGAAGAGGAAAGGGAACCAGCTGTGGCTCAGTTGGTTGGGCTCCGGTTTACCACATGGGAGGCCCCGGGTTCAGTTCCTGGGACCTCCTGGAGCAGGCAAGCCGCCGCGAGCAGGCAAGCCGCCGCGCGGTGAGCTGACTCAGCGGGATGCCACAGCAAGGGGAGACAAGCAGACACAGAAAAGCGCAAAGCAAATGAACACAGCGAGCACAAGCAGCAAGGGGGGAATATATAAATAAATAAAAATAAATCTTAAAAAAAATAGAGTACCTTATTAAAAAAAAAGAAAGAAAGAAAAGGCAATTACCAAATTTATTTGGAAGGGAAAAGGGTCCCACCCCAAACGACCAAAAACATCCTAAAAAAGAAGACCTAAGTCAGAGGACGCATGCTACCTGAAACTGAAGTGTATTATAAAGCTACAGTGGTCAAAACAGCATGTATTGGCATAAAAATAGATATATTAATCAAAGGAATTGAATTGAGAGTTCAGAAATGGACCTTCACTTCTATGTTCAACCGATTTTCGATAATCCTACCAAGTCCACTCTTCTGGGATAGAAAAGTCTCTTCAAGAAATGGTGCTGGGAGCACTGGATAGCCATAACCAAAAGAATGAAAGAGGACCCATATCTCACACCCTATAAAAGAATCAGCTCAAAATGGATCAAAAACCTAAATGTAAAAGGCAGGACCAAAAAACTCCTAGAAGGTAATGTAGGGAAACATCTTCAAGACCTTGTGGTAGGTGAAGGTCTCTTAAACCTTACACCCAAAGCATGAATGACAAAAGAAAAAATAGATAACTAGGACTTCCTTAAAATTAAAGACTTCTGCACCTCAAAGTACTTTGTAAAGAGGGTAAAAAGGCAGCTTCAATGGGAGAAAATATTTGGAAATCACATATCCAATGAGGGTCTAATATGCATTATATATAAATAGATACTACAACTCAACAATAAAAAGACAAATGACCTGATTTAAAAAAGGGCAAAAGACCTGAACAGACATTTTTCTAAAGAAGAAATATAAATGGTGAGAAAACACATGAAAAAATGTTCAGCATCACTGGCTAATAGGGAAATGCAAATCAAAGCTATAATGAGATATCATTTCACACCTATTAGAATGGCCACTATTAACAAAACAGAAAACTACAAGTGTTGGAGAGAATGTGGAGAGACAGGAATGTTTTATTCACTGCTGGTGGGAATGTAGAATGGTACAGCCACTATGGAAGACTGTTTGGCGGTTTCTAAGGAAGTTAGATATAGATCTACCATGTGATCTGGCAATACCGCTACTAGGTATATATCCAGAACTGAGAGCAGTGACACAAACAGACATCTGCACACCAATATTCATAATGACATTATTTATGATTGCCAAAAGATGGAAACAACCCAGGTGTCCATCTACTGACAAATGGATAAACTGTGGTATATATACACAATGTAATATTATTCAGCTGTAAGAAGAAGTCATGAAGCATGTGACAACATGTGTGAATGCAGAGGATATTATGTTGAGTGAAGCAAGCCAGGCACAAAAGACAAATATTGTATAATTTCACGATTATTAACTAAATATAATGAACAAACTCATGGAGTTAATAGCAGAATATAAGTCACCAGAGAATAGAATGTGGTTAGAGAATGGAAAGCTGAGGTTTAATTTGTGCAGAATTGGTAAAAAGTTGTTTGTAAATGTTTGGAAATGAATAGAAATGGTGAAAGCACATCATAGGGTTTGTAATTAGTAGCTCTAACATATGGGTATGACAGTGGTTTGTTTTCTTTTTTTGGAGTAGTGAAAATGCTCTAATATTGATTGAAGTGATGAATGCACAACTTGGTGATTATACCAAATGCCACTGATTGTACACTTTAGATAAACTGTATGGTTTATGAACAAAAAAAGACAGGATGGGTTGGGGGAAAAATACTCCAAATGTAAGATACAGACTATAGTTAGTAGCAATACTTTGATGATGCTCTTTCATAATTTGTTACCAATGTTTTACAACAATGCAAGGTGTCTTTGGTGGGGTGATGTATGGGAGCCCTGTATGATGTTATGCATGTTTGTTTTTTAAATTCACAAGTTTTACTATAAATTTATTGTTTATGTATGTTCATGTACAGTCAATGGTTCAAATCTTTGCTCTGCAACTCACCGTGCAACCTTGGGCAAGTTACAGAAATTTCTCTAAGACTGTTTCTTCAGTTGTAAAAAGGAAACAATATTTACCTCATAGGCCTTGTGAGAGGATGAATTAGGATATATTTTTAAGGTGCTCAAGACAGTGCTGAGCACACTGTAATTGCTCAATGAAATATATAACTCATATATGGCAGCTAAAATAACTCTCATTAGTGTTATCTTAGCCCATCTTGAATCTTGTTTTGGTCAGCCACAGATGTGCCTTTTGAATACACCAAAATTGGTTGGTCTTTATAAAGGGTATTTATTTGGGGTAGAAGCTTACAGTTACCAGGCCACAAAGCTTAAATTTCTTCCCATACCAAAGTCCATGTGTTGGAGCAAGATGGCTGCCGACGTCTCCAGGATTCAGGCTTCTGGATTCCTTTGTTCCCGGGGCTACGTTTCTCTCCGGGCTTAGCTTCTGTTTCCTTCACATGAGTTCAGCTGTGGACCATGAGGCTTTCTATGCTTTGCGTCTCTCCACAAGGCCAGCTGTAGACTATCGGGCAAACGGCTCACTCCAGCATCAGAACTGCTTTTCAAATCTCCTTCTCCAAATCTCTGCAGCTCAGATCTACTGCCTAGCCTTTATACTTGAGACCACACCCACCGAGGGGTGGGGCTCAATGTCCCACCCTAATCATAACTTAATCATGCCCAGATGAACAGATTAGTTTACAAGAATAATCCAATTTATATTTTTGGAATTCACAATTAAATAAAACTCTGAAACCATTACAAATCTGTATACATTATTTATTCCTAAGCAGAATACTATTTCATATTTATTTCTACTGAAGAGCTTCTAGTTTGGGGAATACTAATATCAGTTTTTAAGTTGCAAACTATATTCCTAGCTTTCAACTTCTTCACGACAAACACTAAAAGTATTAAGAGCTAATACTTACTGAGAACTTACTATGTGCCTAGTGCAGTTCTAAGCACTTTACAGGTATTAAGAGGACTCATTTAATCCTCACAATAAGTCTAGGAGGTATATAGCCTAGGAACATTAACATTTAACAGCTGAGTACAAAGAGGTTAATGAACATGCCCTAGGACACCCAGCTAGCTACTAAGGGGCAAAGCCAGGATGTGCACTCAAACAAGGAAGATTTCGAGCCTGTGTTCTTCACCGCTCTATCACACTGCCACTCACTCCTGTGGTCACATGAGTGGTCACTTTGGGATGCCAGATGTTCTATGTTGACAGAGACTTGGAGCTTTTCAGAAGCTTTGACACCTGTTATTTCAGGCGCTCTTCCTAACAACATTGAAAGGCCATCATCCCCATTTTATAGAAAGAGAAATCAATTTTGGAAAGGTAAAGAGAGTTGTTTAAGGTCAATAGGAATGTGTGGGAGAGGTCTGGATCCCAGCTACTTATTATTTGTATGAGTCTATAATCTCTCTGAGCCTCTCTCAACTGCAAAATACCCTTCTGTAGGGTGATGGCAGAAGTAAAGCAGTAGATATTTGTAAAGCATCTAGCCCACAGCCTTGTACATACAAGTGCTCAATAAATGCTACTCCCCTTCCCCCTTCCTCATTCTCCTCCTTAGGACTCCCTGGCACAGACGTCCTTCCAAACACCAGGCTATTACTTCTCAATACTCTCTCAACAAACTGTGTTAACAGATGGCTGGCACAGAACATTATTTTTTGGAGATTACCATGTGATACCGAATCAGACACCTCAGTGAAGTCCAGCTATATTATATAATTTTAAGCATAATAAGCTTCCTTCCTTTTGTTCATATGGCCTATCACTTTATCAGAGAAGAAAATAAAATTGGTCTATCAAAATTTGTTCTTTCTAAAATTATGTTTAATGTTCCCTGATACCTTCTGTTCTTTTAGGTAACTGCCAAATTATTTACTTGATTTGTTCTAGTTTCTGGCCAGACACTGTTCAAGAATTAAGTTGACCTTATAATTTCCAAAGTTATCTTTTTCTCCTTAAAAGAAAAGTTGTGCCTTTTTGTATCATCAGATACTTTTCTTATTCACCATGAACTCTTAAAAATAAAAGCTACTATCTTGGCATGGGGCTCTTTTTCCTCACATTTACATACAGGAAACGCCCAATACTGAATTATAAGCACTGTTCATGGCAAATGTGCCCTTATCAATCAGTATTGCCAGTCAGTTGGGAAGCATTTTCTTAAGAAAGGATTAAAATGCTAGGAGGTAGCAAAGTCTCTCATAAAGCAAAATTGCTGCATAATTAACTTTTTTTCCCCTTGGGTATAAAGGATGTCACGAAGCACACATTTTTGGCTTCCAAGTATCATTTAAAATACTCCCATGTCTTAAAGCAATCTGGAAACTGATGTTAAAAGCCAAAGGAAATTTTTCAATCAAGCGTTGACTTTCTAAATCTACAAATTGCCCAACAAGCTAAAAGGCTTGTTTTGGGGAGGCTAAAATCAGAACCACCACCAAGAAAAGGAGTACTGTGGGAACAATTCATTTGTGTTTGGCACAGTGAAGGTTTACTGCTGATTTGTAACAGTGTGAATTCAACAACTCTTGGCATCATTCATTCATTCCTTCCTGATCTAACCTGAAGAAAAAGGGGTGGGGAATTATATTTTTTGTGTTCAAGTTTAGTCATCTATAAACAACAATATTACTTGTCAAACAAATTCATGAATTTGACAAAATGATAAATGAAACAGCATCTGTTAAAGCACTGTTCAAAATAACATATATTTCAGTGCAAGATGATTGTATTTTTTTTTTTACCTTGTAAACATCAATGATGAAGTTATTTCAATGATGCCAGCCCTACTAGCCAAATACCAAGACTGATAAGGTAACTTACTGATGATATTTGCTTAGCCCTTTTTTTTTTTTTAAAGATTTTTTTATTTTATTACATATCTCCCCTTCCCCCCCGCTGCGGCGACGCGCCAAGACTGGTCACTGCGCAGGCGTGGCTTTCCCCGCTTGTGGGCGGCTTCTGCTTCCATTCACGGCTGGCTTTCAGTTCACAGGTGGCTGGCTGCGCTCCATTCGCGGGTGACCTGCCCTGCCCGTGGCGGCTTTTGCCCTGTCCGTGGCAGTTTTTTGCCCTGCCCACGGCGGCTCTGGCCCGCCCATGGCGGCTTGCCCTTCTCAAGGCGGTCTGCCCGCTAGGAGAGGTCCCCCGGAACCCAACCCGGGGCCTCCCATGTGGTATGCCGATGCCCTATCCACTGGGCTATCGAGCCGGCCCCTGCTTAGCCCTTTATGGAGATACATTTATCAGCAAATATGAATTTCAATCTTATCTATTAGTTCTCATTAATTGTTTCACATTTATAATTTAATACTCATAAAATAAATCCAATATAACTCAATTAAAAAGTGAAAAACTGGAACATTATCTCATAAAACCACTAAGTTCTCAGCCATTTTGTATTAAGAACACCTTATTGCAAAATGACTTATTTTCAGTTTTAAGTAAATAATTGTTATAAATTAAGATTAACTTCCCACTATTGATATTCAAACTAAGAAAGTGAAACGCATTAATGGTTTCAAACAAAAATAATACTCAAACACCTTTGTCCCATGAGATACCTCAATTTACCTCATCTCCCTTCAAAACTTCAGTGCCATCAAATTCACGAGTCTGATTTGTCTTCACTGATGCTTCTCTCTCGAGGCTGGCTAGCTTTTCCTTTGCTTCCTGAAGTTCCTCAGCTTTGGCTTCTTTTTTACGAGAAATGATGGATGCCTAATTTATCATTAAATAAGAATAAAATAAGACATACATTTGATTTTCTATTATCCTGTGAAATTATCTATATTTTAGATTTTACCAAACAGAATTTCAGTATCGGGTTGATTTCTCCTGACCAATACCCCTTACCTCATGACCTACCATCACCAGTTATATATTTAGTTTAAGTATGCAATGTATATTGAATATCAATCTAAAAACATTAAGACAAAAAGTCCTGAAAATACAGATTATCATCTGAGAAACAAAAATGCAATAATAATAATGTTTTAACATTGAAATGCTAATGAAAATACATTCTAGGTAAGTAAACAGAAGCTAATGCTCACTAAGTCTATTGTTCTTCCATATGTTATGAATTCTTTTATTGGAAGAAAACAAGAATGCTTTACTATCAAAACTACAAGCACAGGTCTTCTTATCTAAGTTCATATATTCATACTTTTATTTTTTATTTATTTTTTAAAAATATATTTATTTGTTTATTTATTTATTTATTTATCCCCCCCTTGCTGCTTGTGCTCGCTGTGTCCATTTGCTGTGCGTTTCTGTGTGTCTGCTTCTCTCCCTCTGTTGGGTCATCTTGCTGCGCCAGCTCACAGCACTGTGCGTGCTGTCAGCTCACCGCGCCACGCGGGCCGGCTTGCCCTCACCAGGAGGCCCCAGGAATAGAAGAACCCGGGGCCTCCCATATGGTAAACGGGAGCCCAACCAATTGAGCCACAGCCGCTTCCCTATCCATACTTTTAAAATGAAATGTTATAAACAAGAAAATATTAAACTCCCATCCTAGAAAGTCCTGCTATGTTCTCAAATAGAGGAACAAGAACCTCTCAAGTTCATAGGCTTAAGCAGTGCCTAATAAAAGAAAACAGACCAGTATGTCAAACCCTCAATATTAATGCAGGTAATTATGAACCTTATTCTTCAAAAATTGAAATTTAGTGGTTTCCATAGATTCCAAGGGGAGAGGGAGGGAAGAATGGGGCAAACATAGGACATTTTGGGGGCAACTGGAATTGTTATGCATGATCCTGCAATGATGTAAACAGGCCATTATACTTTTTGTCAGAACCTATAAAAATATATGGTACAAAAGGTAAACCATAATATAAACCACTGACCATTTAGTAGCAATGCTTTGCTATTTGTTCATCAGTTGTAACAAATGTACCATACTCATATAGGGTACTATTGGTAGGGGAATAAGTGGAGGGGGGGTGTGGCATAAAAAAATAAAACAGAAATCTTAAAATATGTTAAAACATCTATTGTATTTGGAGCGTTCTGATAAATAAAATGCAGGTTCCGTACCAAACATGTGACTCCCCAGAATTAAGCAAATGAGTACAGAGGGCAAACAGCTGTTTAAAGCCATGAATGGAGCATTTTATATTGTACAGGAATACTTCGGGGATTTTCTTAAATGAATCATGACCTACTAGTTTAATAAAAACAGTAAGTCACACTGTCTTCTTAAATGAAATAGTGCAAATATTTTCCTCAAACAAATTTGACAGGTAAGGGGGAACTCTGGTGAAAACCCTTTAAAAATTCTATTGTCTTTCCAGTTTTTTTTTTTTTTTAAACTTCCAGGAAGATGGTGGACTAGAAAAAATGGGACTCTCTTTGACTCCAGAAAATAGCTAGAGGACAGGCTGAAACAGCCTAGAAAAAGATCTTCTAGGGTTTAGGACACCACCCACCCAGAGGAGAGAGGGACAAAGGAGGGAAGTAACGACAACAGAACTGTGAGTTGAAACCAGCGGGTGCTGCTGCTGGCACCATCCCCAACCCTAAAGACACTTCAGAATTCTCAGGCCTCTGGGCCTGATGCTAGGGACATAGAGGGCTCCAGGGACCTACCACCCCAGGAAAGGAGAGAGAGAGGGTTACAGCCTAAGGCTGACTCAGCTTCTGACCCAAATATTTGGTCTGCTGTGTCCCATGAGCCCTACCAGGCCAGGTGGGACCACACATGGACTGCCCTAGGAACTGGTGAAGGAATGGAGAAATCCGACCCTTGCAATCTCCCTCTCTTCTAGCCTGGACTAATTGTTGAGGATGCTCCAGGAAAGGGGAGAAAGAGGGACACAGTCAAAGGCTGACTAAGATTTTGACTCACAAATTTGGTCTGCTGTGTCCCAGGAGCCCTCCCAGGCTGGGTGGGGCTGTGCCAATGTTTGCCTAGGGAGCTGGCAAGGGACTAAATATATACAACCCTCCCAATCTCCTTCAATACTAACTAGGACTGATTGTTGAGGACTTAGAGGGGAGTGGAAATATCCCCTAGCCAGGAAAAGGGAGGGGGCTGCCAGAAAAGGCTGGAGAACTGTCTCGGAGGAAGTCTGAATTACAAGGCTCACAGCCTTCAGACAGGAAGCTCTATCACGTTGATCCAGTCTGTGATGCAACAAATACACTCCACCAGGCATTGAACAGAGAGCTGCCAAAGAACGCCATCTGCTGGCAGAGCAAGGAAGTGCATGCGAGAAAATTTTAAAAGTAGGAGAGGCTTTTTCTGGCCTCTGTAGCCTCCCTCCTCAAGGCCCTAGGAAGCAGGCCTACAAACAATTACTGAGTCCAGTGCCCAGTTTTGATCAACTAGGAGGACAATCCTAACAATCCAAGTGGAGCCAACAATCAAAGAGCAGTGGTAACAAACAGCTTCCTGCCACTAAATCCCTACAAAAGAGAAGGAAATTGGGCATCTGAGTAAACTACATCCTAATGAGGTGCCTAGATATCAGCAAAAAATTATGAGCCACTCTAAGAAAATAGAGGACATGGACCAAGAAAAGGAATATAGCAAAGCCCCAGAAGAGACGTAGAATTTGAGAGAACTAATCAGCGAGAGGTACACAAATTTCCAAAATCGAATTAATTAGTTGAAAGACAATATGATTAAAGAGCTAAATGACATCAAGAAGACACTGAGTGAGCGCTAAGAAGAATTTGAAATCCTGAACAGAAAATGGGAATGAAAGACACTATAGGTGAGATAAAAAACACACTAGAGGGGAACTAGCTGTGGCTCAATTGGTAGGGCTCTGGTTTACCACATGGGAGGCCCGGATTCGGTTCCTGGGGCCTCCTTGAGAAGGCAAGCCGCCGCGAGCAGGCAAGCCGCCGCGCAGTGAGCTGACTCAGCGGGATGCCGCACCAGGGGAAGACAAGCAGACACAGAAAAACACAAAAGCAAGATGAACACAGCAAGCACAAGCAGCAAGGGGGGTGGATATATAAATAAATAAAAATAACTCTTTAAAAAAAAAAACACTAGAGGCATACAACAGCAGACTCGAAATGATAGAAGAAAGTATAAGTGATACCGAAGACATAACACCTAAAATTGAAGAAAGAAAAGAACACAGAGAGAAAAAAATGGAAAAAAATTGAGCAGGGGCTCAGAGAGTTGAATGACAACATGAAATGAAACAACATACATGTATGGGAGTTCCAGAAGGAGAAGAAAAGGGAAAAGGGGCAGAAAGAGTATTTGAGGAAATAATAGCTGAAAATTTCCCAACTCTCATGAAAGAAATAAACTTCCATGCCCACGAAGCACATGGTACCACAATCAGAATAAATCTGAATAGACCTACTCCAAGACACTTACTATTCAGAATATCAAATGTGAAAGATAAAATTCTCAGAGCAGAAAGGAAGAGGCAAACCATCACGTACAAGGAACATCCAGTAAGATTTAGGGTAGATTTCTCTTCAGAAGCCATGGAGGTGAGAAGGCAGTGGTATGATACAAATAGGATACTGAAAGAGAAAAACCACCAGCCCAGAATTCTTTATTTAGCAAAACTGTCCTTCAAATATATAGGTGAGTATAAAATATTCACAAACAAACAGAAACTAAGAGAGTTTGCAAAAAATAATCCCACCTTTGCAGGAAATATTAAAGAAAGCCTTAGAACCTGAAAGAAAAAGATGGGAGAGAGGGGCCTGCAGGAGAGTAAAGAAGAAAGAATAACAGAAAGGATGACCAAAACAGTAAAAAGACAGACAAAGTATGATATGACATATGAAAACCAAAGAATAACGTAGTGGAAAGTAAATAGTGCATCTGCAATAATATTACTGAATGTGAATGGATTAAACCCCTCAATCAAATGATACAGGCTGACAGAATGGATAAAAAAAACATGAGCCATCCTTATGCTGCTTACAAGAAACTCACCTTAGGGGGCTGGCTGTAGCCCAGTGGATAGGGCGCTGGTTCACCACATGGGATACCCTGGGTTTGGTTCGCGGGGGCCTCTCCAGGCGGGCAGACCACCTTGAGAAGGGCGAGCTGCTGTGGGTAGGGCAGAGCCGCCGTGGGCAGGGCAAAAAAAGCCACCACGGGCGGGGCAAAGCCAACACGGGCAGGGAAAGTCACCCACGAACGAAGCAGACCCACCCACGAACAGAGCAGAGCCGCCTGCTCGGTGACCTAACTCGGCACATCGCCGCAACGGGGGGAGACAGAGCAGACACAGAAGAACGCAGAGAAACGAACACAGCAAGAGCAAGCAGAAAGGGGAGGATAGGTAACAAAAAACAACAACAAAAAACAACAACAACAACAACAACAAAAGAAACTCACCTTAGACACAGGGATACAAAGCGGCTGAAAGTGAAAGGCTGGAAAAAGATATTCCACACGAATAGTAACCAAAAATGAGCAGGGGTAGCTATACTAATAACAGAGAAAACAGACTTTAAATGCAAAAAAGTTATGAGATACAGAAGGCCATTATATATTATAGAAGGGACAATCCACCAGGAAGATATAACAGTCATAAATATCTATGCACCTAACCAGGGTGCCCCAAAATACACGAGACAAACTCTGGCAAAAAGAGAGAAACAGACATCTCTACAATAATCATTGGAGACTTCAACACCCCACTCACATCATTAGATAGAACAACTAGACAGAAGATGAACAAGGAAATAGAAAACTTAAACAATATGATAAACGAGTTAGACCTAACAGACATATACAGAACACTGCATCCAAATGCAGTGGGTTATACGTTCTTCTCAAGTGCCCTTGGATCCTTCTCCAGGATAGACCACATGTTAGGGCACAATTCAGCTCTCAATAACTATAAAAAGACTGAAATTACACAAAACACCTTCAAAGATCATAACAGAATGAAACTGGAAATCAATAATAGACAGGAAAAAAGCAAATTCACAAATGTGTGGAGGCTGAACAATATACTCCTAAATAATCAGTGGGTCAAAGAAGAAATTGCAAGTGAAATCAGTAAATATATTGAGACAAATGAAATCGAGAACACTACTTATCAAAACTTACGGGATACAGCGAAGGAAGTCTTGAGAGCGAAATTTATAGCCCTAAATGCCTATATTAAAAAAGAAGACAGAGCTAAACTCAAAGATTTAACTGAACAACTGGAGAAACTAGAAAAAGAACAGCAAACCAATCCCAAAGCAAGCAGAAGGAAAGAAATAATCAAAATTAGAGGAGAAGTAAATGAAATTGAGAACAAAAACACAATAGAGAAAAAAATCAACAAAACCAAAAGCTGGTTCTTTGAGATCAATAAAATTGACAAACTCCTACCTAGACTAACGAAGAAAAAAAGAAAGAAGATGCAAATAAATACAGTCAGAAATGAAGGGGAGGAAGTTACAACTGACCCCACAGAAACAAAAAGAATCATAAGAGCATATTATGAGAAACTGTATGCCAACAAACTAGATGAACTAGATGAAATGGACAAATTCCTAGAAATGCACAACCAACCTATACTGATACTACAAGAAATACAAGAACTTAACAAACCAATCATGTTTAAAGAGACTGAATCCATCATCAAACTCTCCCAGCAAAGAAAAGTCCAGCACCAAATGGCTTCACAGGTGAATTCCACCAGGCATTTCAAAAAGAATTAACACCAATCCTGTTTAAACTCTTCAAAAATTTTGACAAGGAGGGAAAATTACCCAACATATTTTATGAAGCCAACATCAAATACCAAAGCCAGATAAAGATACTACAAGAAAAGAAAATTACAGGCCAATCTCTCTAATGGACATAGATGCAAAAATTCTCAACAAAGTACTTGCAAACTGAATCCAATCACATATCAAAAGACTTATACATCACAAACAAGTGGAATTTATTCTTGGGATGCAAGGCTGGTTCAACATAAGAAAATCAATCAACATAATACACCACAGTAATGAACTGGAGGAAAAAAAACACATGGTAATCTCAACGGATGCAGAAAAGATATTTTACAAAATCCAACATCCTTTTTTTTTTAAAGATTCATTTTTTAATTTATTATACATCTCCCCCCACCCCCTTTTTGCTTGTTCTTGCTGTGTTCATTTTTCTCTGCGTTCCTCTGTGTCTGCTTGTCTCCCCCTGCTGGGGCAACCTGCCGGGTCAGCTCACCGGCGCAGCAGCCTGCCTGCTCGTGGGGGCTTGCCCTTGCTCACGGGGGCTTGCCTTTTTTGCCCGCCCACGGGGCTGCCTTTGCCCACGGCAGCGTGCCCCCGCCTGCATTGGCTTGCCTTCTCGAGGCGGTCCACCCATTCGAGGAGGCCTGGGGACCGAACCCGGGGCCTCCCATGTGGTAAACCAGCGCCCTACTAACTGGGCTATACAGCTGGCCCGTCATCCTTTTTTGATTAAAAAAAAAAAACTTAAAAAGATAGGAATAGAAGGAAAATTCCTCCATATGATAAAAGGCATATATGAAAAACCCACAGCCAACATCATACTCAATGGGGAAAGGTTGAAAGCTTTCCCTCTAAGATCGGGAAGAAGACAAGGATGCCCACCGTCCCTGTTGTTATTTAATATTGTACTAGAAGTTCTAACTAGGGCAATTAGACAAGAAAAAAAATTAAAGGCATCCAAATAGGAAAAGAGGAAGTAAAACTCTCACTGTTTGTAGATGACATGATCCTCTACTTTGAAAATTCTGAAGTATCCACAACAAAGCTACTTGAGCTAATAAATGAGTTCAGCAAAGTAGCAGGATACAAAATCAACATGCAAAAATCAGTAATGTTTGTGTACACTAGTATGGAACAATCTGAGGAAGAAATCGGGGGAAAAACCCATTTTCAATAGCAACAAAAAGACTCAAATACCTAGGAAATAATTTAACCAAAGAAGTACAGGACCTATATGCAGAAAACTATAAAACAATGCTAAGAGAAATTTAAAAAGACCTAAACACGGGCCCGGCTAGATAGCTCAGTGGATAAAGAGCTCGCTGGGAAACCACATGGGAGGCCCTGGGTTCGGTTCCCGGGGACCTCTCCTAGCGGGCAGACCGCCTTGAGAATGGCAAG
>PVKH010019733.1:0-14775 GCA_004027955.1 Chaetophractus vellerosus | reverse complement strand
ACAAACTGCCTTTCACTGAGCTTAGACCTGGTTTGTTGAAGAGCTGTTTTGTCGGAAAGAGACGCTGAGTTCAGGTTTGTAGATGTTAATTTTGAGTTGATAAGTTGATAGTGAGGAATCATAGTGGCAAAGTTCAGTCGGTAATTGGAGAGGTGTGAATCCATTTGTTTTTAGGAAAAAAAACAACATTGCTTTGTTCAAAACCCTTGTAAGAGACATGGTGAGAATGTTGTGCATTTTCCCCAGCCTTCCCCATTTAGTATTGAGATTAAAAGAGAGAGAAAAATCCCACTTTTAGAGCCTGAAAAAGTAAGTTGTTTTCAAGATTTCCTTTTGACTCATAAATGCCATAAGAAAATCCAGTATGTAGAACAGATCAAAGCAGAGCTCTTATGACTGAAGTGGAAGAGGCCTCTTGAAGGCCTTTCCCCTCTATCCTCGACCAAGACTTGCCCTTACAAGGTGGCTCCTGAGGCCCTGCTAGAGAATCCCCCTCTTCCTCGAACATGGCTGGAAAACCACTGAGCTAAGTCCAGTGTTGTCAAAGTCCAGAGAAATGAGTCCTTTGCCAGTCATCTGAGGGAATCCACAACAGAATCCAGAGGACACTCAATGCCACCACTTTCAATGTCAAGGATCAATTTTGTAGGTAATGCATCCTGAAAAGTGGTAATTTGCTGTGCCAGGTGTGTGTTATATAGAACAGGTCAGAAAACTCTTCTGCCCACTTCTGGACCAAGAATCATTTCCTCCTTCCCAAGATTTCAACCAATGTTCTGTGTCTCCTTAAGCGTTTATGATAACTTAAGTCCCATGGGCAAGAATTGCTACTCTGGGAAGAATTTCAGTTTTGTTAAATGACTAATGAATGTGATCTAGAGAGACTGCCTGGATGACTATTGGGCAGATGTTTCCACATGTGGTGGAGGAGCTGGAATGGCAGCATGGGGTGATGGAAAGTATACTGAATTTGAAGCCGCAGGCCCTGGATTCAATCCCATCTCTGCCTTTACTATGTAATGAACTTATAAATTATTAGCTCTCCTGTTCTGTATGGAGAGGCTCATTTGAAGGTGAAATTAAGATAAATGATCACCCAAAGAATTTTGCCCTCCAACAAATTTTGAACTTAAAGTCAGCCTTTTCTCTTTTTTCATAGAGTTGCTTATTTTGGGGCTTTGAGCAACCTAAAAGATCATATGGTACAATCTTTTCATCTGGAATGCCTGGACACAGATAATCTAAGGAAGTGACCAGCCCTAGGTAAGGTGGTGGTTTAGTAAAAGAGTCAGAACTAATATCCAGGTCTTGTTTGACTTTCCATCTAGTACTTGTACCCTAAATTAAAAAGTCAATATCTGTTATTAAATAAAATCTGCTGTTAAATTAGAAGCCAATGCTTTTGGAACCATTCATTTAACTTATATCTTAAACACTCACTGTGGTTTATTTTATTTTATTTTATTTTAAAGATTTGTTTTATTTATTTATCCCCCCTTCCTGTTTGAGTTTGCTGTCTGTGTCCATTTGCTGTGTGCTCTCTGCATCTGCTTGTCTTCTCTTTAGGAGGCACCAGGAACCAAACCTGGGACCTCCATGTGGGAGAGATGCACACAATTGCTAGAGCCACCTCAGCCCCCCTCACTGTGGGCTAATTTCTGAAATCTATGTTGTAGAAGAGACAATGATAAATGAAATTAGATAGGATTCTTTTGATTACAAGTATCAGAAGCCAACAGAGGCTAGCTTTAAAAAGTAGGAAATTTTGAAATAATATTGGGTATTTCATTAACTCCAAAGAGTTGAATGACTCAGAAGGGGGACCAGAGAAATTTAGGGGATCTAGGGAATAGGAGCACAGATACTTTTTTTCTACATTTCTATTGTCAATATGGCTCATCTGTCTCTCCCTTAAAAACTATAATTTCCCAGAAGAGAGAATCTGACTGTTTTAATTGGGTCAGCTCTTTACTCAAGGATTAATTTGCTATGGCCATAGGTGTGCAGATAGTTAATCTAGATGTGGTGGTTGGGTCTCACACCTAGGAGTTCCCACAGATTAAAGAATCATTATGAGTTGGGCAGCCTCCCCCCAAAAGGACAGCACATGCCTTTAAGAGACTTATTGTGTAATAGGGGTGCTAAATGAACTGTAGCAAAAGCCAGAAATTCATATAACATAATATATGCATTTTAAAAAGACTGTATCAGTTCAAAGGGCAAAGAAAAACTTTCGATAAGGGAATCAGGATTTTTCACTCACTGTTGTTCTCTAAATTTTCTCATTACTGTGAACACCTAGAATTTAGGTAAAAGGCGTTTTCAACTGTCCTCCAACTTCCCTAACAACAAAAAAAGGAACATGGAAATCATTCTACATACGTAACATTCGAGAAAGTGGGCATAATGAAACAATCCCAATTTGCAAAAGCCACATTTACAAACCTATTTTGAATAGAAATTCTTCTTATCTATCCTTCTAGAGCAACACAAGAGGAAAAGTAAAGAGGAATGCATGGTCATCTGTGTAAGACTATAAAGGAGAGGAAGAATGTCCTCTATTTAGCAGAAAATGGGGTTGTGGTGCAAATGTGCAGTGGATGGTGGACCCGCAGTAGTCCTAAAGCACGCTTTGAAAATCACCCTTGGTGAACTGGTAGGATCTGTGCGTAATCAGCATCGGAGATGTAGCCTTAGACTCTGGCTTGAAATAAAGCAAATGGTTCAAGAATATGGGATAAGCTGCTCATGTGATCAAAGAGCTACAATTGTGGGAGAATGGGTGATGAATGGAGCTCCCAGTCTGTACATAAAGCATGCCCTTCCATTCTGATACAGATAGTGAAGGTTCTGGAGGAATGAGGATCATTACAATATCTGCTGTATTCATACCTCTGCTTATACTTCCTCCCATCTCTGTCCCACCCATAGTTTGTGAAGAACCTGCCCCCTTCTCAAAGCCTTCTATTTTGGAATAATGCTAATGGAATAATGTCCAAATTCCTTAGATGATTTTAAGAACTCCAATAACATGCTTCCTAAATAACTTTATGGTCACATTCCTACTGCATTGCTCCATGAATGCTACATTCCTAACATTTTACACTTCTACTCATTTTGCTCTTGTTAATCTTGATCTCATGAATGGAAATATCCATTAATCATATTTTAGGACTTGGCTCAAATATTTCATCTATGAAACTATTTATTGATTCGTGCCAATTTATGTGTGCCTACTTATTTATTTTGGATCATTTTTGTACTTCGTTTATTTATTTCTGGACCTCCAATGAGTTTTAAGCTCCCTGACAGGGGACAAATATCATATACAGTTATTTCCTTGCTGTGTAACCTTGGACATATCACTTAATTTCTCTGAGCTGGCTTTTACCCCTTTGTAAAATAAAATAATGACACCAGCCTCTCAGAGATATATGCAAAATGTGAATGGTTGCATATGATTTTGAATAAATTGACATATAAATGGAGATGTTGAAATTATTTTTTCATTATAATTTCTATTTTAACCAGGTTTCTTTTTGTTGAGTAGAGGGGAAATAAACCAATTAACACAAGGAAACTAATATCTCTCAGAATCCAAAGGTATTTTAAGTGACAAAATGGCTGAAAGGGGAAGGGGGAAGATGAGCCTCAGGCACAATGGGGATCAGTGCCTCTGCTCCACCAGGAATGTCTGTCCACATCTCATCCCTGATTCTTTCTGTATGCTAGGCTAATTTTCTCCACAGGACAGGAAATATGGTCACTGATATCCTGAAGTTCACATCCTGTAGTTTTTGTCATGAGAGAAAGACTCACTCAGATCAAAACAACCTTGACAAGAACTTTGATTGGCTTGACTTGCCTCAGTTGCCCAATGTTGGCTACCAATAACCTTTGGTTGGCAAAATGGAAACATAGCAGAACATGGCACACTCTTGTCTTATCCTGTGGAACGCGGGTGTTTTCCAGCAGATGGTAGTTTCTCAGAAAATAATACCATAGATACTCATTAGAATATCCATAGAATCACAGAATATCTTACCTAGAAACCCAATAAATACTAGAACTAAATAAGACAAAGGAGATGAAGTTTTTTGTTTGTTTTCTGGGTTGGTTAGAAATCAACTGCACCTTTTATAACCTTGAAAATAAATGTATAGATGGTTTTTACACCCGTCAAAGAAAACTCCACTTAAAAGAGCTCATTTAAGTGCTGAATTGCATTCAGAAGTTATCTAAAGGATCTCTCTGCACTACCCATTCCTCATAGTGCTTTTGGAAGCTGGACATCACCTCTTAGGCCGACCTACATATAGACTGAGTTTGACTCAGCTTCTTCTCCAATCTGTAGTTAATGTAGTTAAATTGCCTACATTATTCTCTCATCCATATTTATACCTGCTATAGGTCCCAGCCATTGTTTCTTCCTTAATTGTACAATTGATATGTAGTTCTGGTCGGGGTTGACTAACTCTCTGTGGTATAATAAGTACAAACCTGGGTTCTAGTTTTAGTTTGTTGTTAATCAGCTGTGTGGCTTTAGGCAAACCTCTTTCTGTCCCCCAAACCAGGGCCCAATTGATAAGATGATTCTGAAGAATTCTAATGGCTTTTCCAGCTCTGGCATTCAAGATTTCTATGGCCCCTTGGTGTCCTTTTTTTTCCCGGGCTTTATCTTGAAGAGTGAAGTTATGGATGGACTCTGTTAAAACATCTATTGAGCATCAGCTATATTCCAAAAATGGCTAAGTATTAGAAATACAAAGGTAAGAGAAGGTTTTATTCTAGGGAACCTCTCCAGTTTCCTTCTCTACTTCTTAACATCTGACTTCCCCAGGCGCTTGAAAGAAACACTTAGATTAAAAGGTGAAAAATGCCCCTACCTTCACCAAGCACAATTCCTTGGCATTAGCTATCCCTGGAGGTGAATGAGTGTGCTATTTCTTTTCATCTGTATTTTCTCCGTCTGTTCTAATTATGTTCCCTTCTTGGGAATAAGAGAACTGCTACTGTCTGTTGCAATGTAAGGGTGATAAAGGTTAATTAACACTGAAGACAGATCCCAATTGTCCCTGCATCACATCCCTGTCCATATGCATTAGACTGTGAGAGGGTGCCCTCCTCTTCTGTGACCTGGTGCTGCTCACGACTTCCTGCTTGCTCCTCTCAGCCTTTTACAAGGCCCCCCTCTTACCTGAGTTACCTCCAGAGTGCTGCCTCCAAAGGCACTCATCCATGCTACTGTGGCAAAAAGCCTTTGTCATGTGGAGAGGGGAATGTTGTTGTGAGAGCAGAAAGGGCTGTGTAAAACTGCCTTCTGCGGCACTTTCAGATCCAACCAGCATTACCTGGGGCCTGCAGCTGGAGCAGGTTAAAGTCATGCAATCCACACATGGCTTGGAGAGTCAGGCAATGCTTTGGTCACTTCTCAAACTAGAGGTTAGAGATCCAGAGAGATAAAGTAATTTACCTATGGTCACACAGCTAGCAAGAACCAGGATTCAAACCCAAGTTCAGTGTATTTTCCACTAGGTGCAGCTTTTCTTCTATTTCATATTCACCTTTGTTTCATGCCTATGTTATCTGTTCTTTTCTCCTTTTACTGTTACTTTTATTTTTCCACTAATTAAAATTACCAGATGTCCTTGAGTTTGGCTGTCATAGAATCTTGCTCTTTCTCACCCTTGTTCTTTCCCTTTGCAACATTTTCAAACTTCTTTTATTAATAAATATATATATGTATGTATATACGTATATGTTTAATACTAAGAATACCTAAACTATAAATGCTGTGAAGGCACGAATTTTACTGTTGCTTGCCACTAAATTCATAGCACCTAGCAGAAGCATAATTAACAATTATTTATTAAATAACTTCAGTGCAATCAAACTGTCTATTTTTATTGATATTAAATCATATTTATTGAGTTTATCCAGTGTACTATAAGGTAAAGTCAGAGTTACAGGTGAAGTAGGAAACATTGTTTTTAGGATTTGAAAGTTGATTTAAGAAGCTATGTGAATACAAATTTTAACATTCATTCATTCTTTCATTTATTCATCAAATATTTATTAAACATCTGCTCTAGGATAGGAAATGTGTTTGTTTCTTGGCCTGAAATAATAAATAAATCCATGTTATTTTAACTCACAAACCTTGATTGTAGACATAGACAGCTAAACAAAATATTATTCTAACTACTGATAAAATGCTAAAGAAGAAGGTTCACTGGGGCTGTGGAAGGGGAGAGGACAGGCACCAAATCAATTGTTTAAAGTCAGGCAAGTCATGATGGAGAAAGTGGAGTCTAAAGACAGTGCAAGTACAAGTACAAGAAACAAAGAAGTGTAGGTGTTTAGGTCACTTCAGGAAGAATAAGTAGTATGTGCCCCAAAATGGGGAAAAAAAAAAAAAAGAAAGAATTTAGTATAAGTAGAAGGTAGGGTTTAAGGAGAGATATCCTGAGATATGAAGCTAGGTATATAAGTCATGATCACTCAAGATGTGGTCCTAGACCCAACAGTATCAGAATCACCTGAGATTTTGGCGAGGCTATTACTTTCCTGTTGCTGCTATAACAAATTACCACAAATTTAGTAGCTTAAAACAACATTAATTTATTGTCTTACATTTCCAAAGTTCATAAGTCTACAACGGGTCAAAAGGGCTGTAGGGCTTCACCCCCGGAGGCTCTAGAGGAGAATCTGTTCCTTTGCATTTTCCAGCTGCTGGTGGCTCCCCACATTCTTTGGATGATGGCCCTACCTCACTCTGACTCACTTTTGTCATCGCATCTTCTCTTACTGTAGCAGTTTGGAAGTTTGATATAGCTATGAATTCAAAAAATACGTATTGGATTATGCTTGTGAACTGGTCTGTTCATCTGGGCATGATTAAGTTATGATTAGGGCATCAATTGGGCCAGTCAGTAGGGTGTTAAGCCCGCCCCTTGGTGGGGGGGGGTCTCAAAGATAAAATACATGGCAAAGGACAGAGTTGAAGTTTTGATGTTGGAGTTCTGATGCTGAGTTTTAATGCTGGAGTCCAGAGGAGCTTGGCGGTGAGGAAGGAGATAAGGCCCCAGGAAAAGAGATAGCCGTTTGCCTGAGAGTTCACAGCTGGCCTTGTGGCGAGAGGCACAGCCTAGAGAGCCTCATGCCCTACAGCTGACCTTGTGGAGGAAACAGAGGAGCTGAGCCCAGAGAGGATCGAAGCCCTGGGAAGAGAGGAACCCAAGAAATCTGAACCCTGGCAAACGTCGGCAGCTGCCTTGCTCCAACATGTAGCAATAGACTTTGGTGAGGGAAGAAACTTATGCTTTATGGCCTGGTAACTGTAAGCTACCCCAAATAAATACACTTTATAAAGACCAACCGATTTCTGTTATTTTACATCAGCCCCCCTTTGGGCTGACTAATACACTTACTCTGATCCTCCTGCCTCCCTTTCATAAAGACCTTTGTTATTACATTGGGTTCTATCAGATATGCCCAAATGATCTCTCCATCTTAAGATCGTTAACCTAAGCACTTCCTCAAAGTCCTTTTTTCCATGTAAGGTAACATTCCAAGGATTAGAACATGGTTATTTTTGGTGTGTGTGGGTGGATTATACAGCCTCCCACAATGGGTGAGGCACCTATGGTATAAAACGTAAGGAGGCATTCACTCTCGGGCTCATGCAAGTATAGGGTCAGCACCAGCCTCTCCCAGAGTTGAGTGTCTCCTTAAATTTTTCACCTGGGTTGCCTCACTCACTTCCTCCTAGTCCGGGACCCTGATCCCAGAACTGCTGGATGAAAAACAATATTTTAACAAGATATCCCCAGGTGATATGAATGCATCTTAAATTTGAAAAGAACTGCTCTAAAAGGTTCCTAAGACATACTCAAGTTTGCAAATTACCCTGAGAACAATGGTCGTTACTTATAGGCTTTAAGCAGGAGATAGAAAGATCTAATTGATTTATAAAGATCTCTTTGTGGCAGAACTTACTGGGCAGGGCCATGTCATAACCAAGACAAGCCAATATTTAAGCAATCCAGGAGTAGTCAGATTGAGGAATATTTGACAAGATGTAATGAATTGTTGGATGTATGGAGTAAGAGTGAAGGAGAGGGAGCAGATGTGGCTCAAGCAGTTGAGCACCCGCTTCCCACATTGGAGGTCCCGAGTTTGGTTCCCAGTGTCTCCTAAAGAAGACAAACAAACAATGAGCAAAAACAATGAGCAGACATGGAGTAAAAACAATGAGCAAAAACAACGAGCAGACAATGAGCAAGACAACAAGCAAACTATGAGCAGACAACAGGCAGACAATGAGCGAGACAACAAGCAAACAACAAGCAAAAACAAAAGGAGCAGGGAGCTGATGTGGCTCAAGCATTTGAGCACTTGCCTCCCACATGGGAGGTTCAGTTCCTGGTGCCTCCTAAAGGAAAAAAAACAGACAACAAGCACCAACAATGAGACAACAGATAAACAGATGAAGGAGCCATCTGGTGGAGGGGGAGGCGGGGAGCCAGTGGAGGAGAAATGTAAAATACCTGGCTCATGGCTGTGATAATCAGGTGGTTGGGCATACATGACTCATTGATGTGGGAACCCAAAAAAAGAATACTTGTATGGAGAGAAAATGATGAGCTAAAACATGGAGGTGTTAACATTTAATATACTTTTAGATGATCAAATATGGTATATGGGTGTCTAGCTAATGGAGATGGGGTACCGAAATGCATTTCATCTATCAGACTTTAAATGGTAATTAAGACCATAGGACGAAATATGCATGTTTAGGGACATTGTGTAACACCCCCCAAAAAAGAGCTAAAGATATTTTAAAAATCTGTGGAATACCAATATTTGGGTAGTATCTGAATGATTATTTTCATTTTGCAAATTACTTTCACATCCAATATATCATTTGAACCACACAAGCTCTTCTGAGTAGTCAGGGCAACATTATTAGCCTCTGTATTAGGTGCCTTTGGAAGTATACCAACAATTTGGTTGGTCTTTATAAAGAGTATTTATTTGGGGTAGAAGATTACAGTTACCATGCCCCAAAGCATAAGTGTCTTCCCTCACCAAAGTCCACATGTTGGCTTCTGTGTTCCTCTGTTCCCAGGGCTGCGTTTCTCTCCAGGCTTAGCTTCTGTTTCCTCCACAAGTTCAGCTGTAGGCCATGAGGCTCTCTACGCTTTGCATCTGTCCACAAGGCCAGCTGTAGACTATCAGGCGAACAGCTCACTTGTCTTCTCCTGGGGCGTCCTCTCCAACATCAGAACTGCTTCTCAAAAATCTGCTTCTCAAAATCTGCTCCTTCTGTCTTTTGCCTTGCCTTTTATACTTGAGACCACACCCACTGAGAGGCGGGACTCAATGCCCCACTGACTGGCCCAGTTAACGCCCTAATCATAACCTAATCATGCCCAGATTAACAGATCAGTTTACAAGCATGATTCAATATATATTTTTGGAATTCATAATTACATAAAACTGCCAAACCATTACAGCCTCATTTCACAGATCAAGAAACTGGGGCCTCTAATTTTTAAGTTGTTTTGTCTAGTAAATCATCCAGCTGAACACACACCTGGAATAGTTCTGATTGCATCATAAGGTACACAATTAAGAGAGAAATCAAGTAGAATTCACTGTAGGTTTAATAGCAATAGAGAGAAATTACATAGACTTGAGTAGTCAGCAAGGCCTCCATGGAAGAAGTTTCCATTATTTCATTATCTGCTTATGGGTTGCTGGGAGATAAAGCTTTTGAATAGATATAGGTATATGGTTTGCTATTTTAACAATTAGTATTATTGCTAAATATTTGGGAACTCTGAATAATTATTTGTAAAAGAAAAATAAGTGCTTCACTGTCTGTTTCAGGATCATTAAAGATTTTGCAGTGATTTGGACAAGATTATAGAACTGGTTGCTTTTAAAGCTTCAGTAGAAAACTCTTGACTGAAACACCCCTTAATCATCCTATCAGGTGATTTCAAGCCATATTAATTATGGTGGTACAAGTGTGTACTTTGATGCAGAACTGCAGCTAATAATTCCACCTATATAAGGCAGTTATTGGGACAGGAGAAAAAGGCAATAACCGATTTATAACATAAGTCATGATTGACAGAAAACTTTTGACTGTATTAATCTCACCTATAATTCTTAACCTTGGGTGATTCAGAATCAAGCAGAAAAACAGTTTTAGTTTTTCTTAAGTGTTTCCATTTTGGTCACAGAAAATGTATAAGCCACATCCTCATTCCTTCCAAGTGACCTAAGCTTCTGAGACACGTAATAATTGGTAATAACAATTTTATGAGTTTTTAAAATATTTTTAAAGTACTCTAACATAATATTTAATTTAATAGTCACTAAAGTCTTATAAGGAGAGCAAGATGGAAATTTTTATTACCCTTTTTATTTCAAAAAATGGAGAAAATAAAGTTTATGGAGGTTGAGACTTGTTAGGTTAAAACAGTTGTTAATAGCAATAGTTTTAATATAAATAATTTATTAAAAGCTTACTATATGTCAGGAATTGGGCCAAATACTTTACAATCATTATTTCACTTAATCCTCACAATGAGCTAGTATTATTCTTATTTTACATATAATGAACCTGACCCTTGAACAAGGCAAGAAACTTGTGAAAAATTACACAAAGAATATGTAATGGAATTGGGGGATAAAACTATTTCTAGCCTACCATTACACATTTTCTTATTAGCCTTTCAGTAATCTTCTATTGACTGCATTTAAAGGCAGGGTACACTTGAAAAAAACAGAAAACCTATAAATTATTATTTTATGAATAATATATAGACTATTGGAATATCAAAAATTGCATAATTAAAATTTAAAATATTCTTGAATGATATATAAAATGTAGGAAAGGTTCCTCTTTCCAAGAACATGTCATACAATGGGGGTCTATAAAGAGATAATTCCAAAACAATGTGGTAAGTACTATAATAGAGATAGAAATGAAGAGGTACTTGGAATTTAGAGAAGAAATAACAGAAGAGGTGACAATTAAGCTAGGTCTTGCAAGGGTGAATGGGAATTTTTCAGCCCATGAAGAGTGAGGAGACCATTCTAGGTAGAGGGTCAGCATATTAAAAATGCATGTAGCCATGAAAGCAATTTAGAGAAAAATAAAGAAAAGGTTTTGGGTAGCTGCACCAGGGTTGTAAGGGTGAAATGGTAGGAGATCAGTGCATTGGAACCAGATTATCACACTTGGGCTTTTTCTCCTTAATTTTTTTTAATTTTTAAATAATTACAAACTTACAGAACAGTTGCAAAAATAATACAAAACTCATACAGAAAACTCCAACATATCTCCACCCAAATATCCGGAGCCACCAATTTTAACGTTTTGCCTTTTTTGTAGCATCTTTTTATCATCTATTTATCCACCTGTCCATCTGTCTATCTTCTAAAATTTGAGAGAAGTTTGCATACATCATGCCTCTGGAACACATAATACTTCCCTGTATATTTTCTAAAAATGGGCTTTATTCTTTAGTCAAAGGAGGCATGAGAAATAACTAGCCAGTAAACACAAACAGAAGCCTGTGTCATAGAGAGATGACCGGTCAGTGTGCAAGAAACATAAGAGAGACCTGAGAGAAGAAGTAATGACAGTGGTTAGGATAGTGGTGGGCATTTCAGGAAAGAGACAAGGAGGGCCTGAGTTAAGGCCATGGTATGGGTACAAAGTCAAGGTCAGGTGCTTAAGAGCTGATGAAAAGATGCGAATACTAATTAACTAGCCTTCTCACAGCAATGCCCAATAGACCTGAATCTACTATTATTATGTTCCCAAACCTATCTTTATTTTTTAAAACTTTTTATGGTGGTAAAATGTGTATGATTTTTAACCACTTTCAAGTGTACAATTCAGTGGTACTAATTAAAATTCACAATGTTGTGCTACCTTCAACATCATCCATTACTGAATTTTTTCATCACCCCAAACAGAAACTCTGTACCCATTAAACAGTAATTTCCCATTCCCACTCCCTGTCTCCAGCTCCTTTTATTTATATTTTCCTGAATATGCACCTCAAATGCCACTCCATTTTTTTAAGACTTTTCTGATTGATCTCTCAGCTGCAATCTACTTCACTTTCTGGTCAAGTCATGCAACAAGTCCTTTGTCATGGTGTTTAACATAGTTATGTTAATTTCCAAGTTATTTATGTCCATATCTTACCACCACTGGTATGCAAATGCCTCTAGAGGAGAATCAGTGTCTGATTCATCTTAAATCCACCACGAACCTAGCTCAATGTCTGAATCACAGGTAAATAATTAATTTTAGTTGAAAATGAATTTCTGTTATGTATTTCCTACCTTGTTCCTTTACTAATGAGTTGGTTAGCCCTTAGTTTAATAGAGAACTTAATTCATGGCTGGACACAACTGATATCCCTCTTCCATAGTTCTTCATGACTACTATCATATCACTACTATCATAACACTCAACACCCTACATTGACATTCACTTCCAGACTCTTTTAATTCTATAACCACTGCACCTTTTACAATGCTCAAAACTTAATACTTATCTAATTAATGAATAAATAAATAAGCCATTAATTACTCTTTTATTATGCGTTACACATTTTGACTGCCAGATCTACTATCTCCTCAACACAAGAACACTTATGTATCTCGGCATTAACCTGCCCAGCAAATTTAGCTCTTTAGTGCACATTCAGAAAAACACAAAGAAATCCAAAGAGAACTTTACACAATCAAAATGACTGTTAAACATCCTTCGGCCTCTTGCTGAGCTATATTGTGAACCTAGAAAGCACAGTTTCCAAAGTTGGCATTCCTATCTTAACGGACTCATTTGACAAGAGTATCAGATCACAATAGGGTGACAGGACCCACTGCAGAGGGTGGACGGGGTCATATGTCTTTTCATTTTCTTCCTAAACACATGTACTTTGCTTAAAATGTCCAGTGAAGTTCAATGGATGTTGATTAGAAAAGCTAAGCAAAAAAGCTTACTGCTATTCAATTCCTGTTAACTTGCAAACACGACAGACTGTCATATAGTTTTATGGCAGTACCGGCTGGATTAACAGATATACTGGCACCAAAAAACACCCTGTAAAATAGAAAAATCACTTTATTTGAATGGGGAAGTTTCAATAACAGCTAAAATACATGTAAGATATCTCTTGTTCTTTCTCATCCTCTGCACTCTATCAATCACAAACTGCACCAATTCTGCTACCTAAATCTCTCTTACATGATATTTATCCCAACTGCCACTGTCCTGGATCAGGGTCTTACCTTTTACCCTATGTTTTTGAAATGGCATCCTTATTCATTCATTTCCTACCTCTAGTGTCTCTCTACCCTTACTGCCCATGACTAGCATTTTCATATAGTTTCTCCACAACCTCTGGAATGACGTTTCTACTATTTACATTCAATCAACAAACTTACTCCTTCAACAAGTGATGATGGCTCCCCTCAACTGAGCCATAAATTCTTGAATGTTTTTGTTGGCCAGACAAGCATCTGGGTACTGCCTCTTCACATCAAAATGTCTTAAAAATAAAATAAATTTTAAAAAGCAAACACATTATTATTTTGTCTTCCTGCCTTTACACATTATGTTCCTTCTGCCTGGCATGGCCTTCTCTCAGCTTGTCTACCCTCATAAATCCAGATGCACAGAAATGCTCCAGCTGCTTAAGGACTTCACTGGAGGGAGGATTTGTCTTTTTAACTCTTTGTCTCCTGTACTCAAATACAAGTGTGAGCCCAGAGTAGGAACTCTGTAGCTATTTGATGAGTGAGTCTATTCATATTACTACTTACAGCTGTTGCGTTTTACCTGCAGATATATTCCCGGTAAGATGTTCCTGTACAGTTCGCCTCTATCTATAATAAGACAAGCCCTGAACATCCATTATTCAATGACTACTGGGTGGCTCCCATATTTCAGCTGATACAAAATCAACCTTCATAAAGATAGCACCTCTGCTCTGGTTTGATCACCAAGAAGCCATAAAGAGGAATTAGTCAGCTTAGGCAGATAATTGATGGGTGTCAAGTGTCCCTTTGTATAAAAGACTTTTGCCTCTAGACTGATTGCCTGAGGGCTAGAGAGACTCCTAGGAGAGAGCCCTGGTTCCTTCTTATTGCCTCTGAATATCTGCATTTTCCTCCAAAATTAAGTCACCAAGGACAAACTTTGAATGAAGTGATAACCTCAGGGCTAGTGCATTTAATGAGAAATCTTCTTTTCAGGGTCATCTGCTGATACCTTGTGCTAAGTGTGCTTGGCCTTGAAGTGATAGGATTGCTGTGGGGCTACTGAAATTAAAAACAAAACAAAATAACACAAAGCCAAAAACACCTTACAACTAGGACTTATTAGTTTTAGTGGTTTTTGACAACTTGATTCCCTTCTTCTTAATTAGTTAATGGTTGGTTCAGGGTGTGACAGCCTCTAGCAGTGCTTATAGCTTATACTCAAGGCTTAGAGATTTGAAATACAGGCTCTAAACTCAGAGTGGATGGAAAAAAATAATAAAGAGGACAGGAGGGATATATGTTATTCATGGTGAAAGTGCCTTCCCTCCTCCTTCTATCATACCAAGAACTGCAGATGGTATTTTTTCCTACAGATTGAGAAACCGATGTTCAGAAAATAAAAGAATTGGAAGTGGCTTGATCAAATTCATGAGCTGTATTCATTGCAGGGTAAGAATTAGAACCCAGGTTTTT
>PVKH010019732.1:0-14773 GCA_004027955.1 Chaetophractus vellerosus | reverse complement strand
AATTATTTTAAATGACATCTGGTTTTAAATGAAATCATTGTAATAACTGTGATAAATGATGGCAGCAGGATCAGGATTCTCCAGACCTTCCATAACTGAATGGTGATGTAACCATCCCAGCAGAGCAGGTCAGACAAGAGGATGGTATTCCATACAGGGACTTAACATAACTTGGCAGTTCACAGCTGCTTAAATATTTTAAATGGCTATCGCTGACTATATAGTAATTAAGCCATTTCTTGGTGCATATAAAGGAGAGAAAACCCCCAAAGATATATCATCCAGGATATGAAGATGCTAGAAGGAGTTTTCTCAGTCATTGTATTCTCTTAAGAGTTAATATATCCTCAAGCCAGACATACATATAAATGCACATATATTTATGCTATATATTGCATGTATACACAAATAATTTATAATCCAAGGTTCCTACTGATGATACTATAAGGTAGATTGCACAGCGTAACGTACCCGTGAGATGGCCTCAGCATCAAATGACCATATAATGCATCACCTGAACCTGGACGTGAAAATAGGGCATTATGAGCAATTAGTCTGGGAAAACAGGCAGAAGCCAAGATTGTCCTAATTAAACCCAAAATGAGGGTAAGCAAAGGGAGGATTGAGGCTTAAATAAAATGCCGGTAGATATAGGATAGATTTTATGATATTTCTCTGTAATTGAGAAAGAGAAAGACAGTGATTATCCTGCTCATGTAAAAATAATGAGTAACTAAAATAAAAGGGGTAAAATATGTGGAAATTCACTAGACTTTGCATATAGTGAAGTGAGTTGAATAGTGTCCCCCCAAAATTCATGTTCACCTGGAATCTGTGAATGTGACCTTATTTGGAAATAGGATCATTGAAGATGTAATCAAGTTAAGATGAAGTCATACTGGATTAAGGTGTGCCATAAATCCAATATGGTTGGAGTCCTTAGGAGAGGGATCCTCAAGGAGAGGAGGAGGAGGAGGAGAAGGAGGAGGAGGATTTGAAATTTGAACACAGAGACATACTGACACACGAGGGAGAAGGCCATGTGAAACAGGGGCAGAGAATGGGGTTATTCAACTACAAGCCAAGGAACATCAAGGATTGCCAGCAACCACTGAAACTAAGAAGAGTTCAAGAAGGATTCTCCCCTAGCCTCCAGAATTGTAAGAGACTAAATTTCTGTTGTCTTAAGCTATCCAGGAAACTAACACAGTGAAACTGCAATATATTTATGTTTTGTAAATAAAATGATATGTATGGAAGAAGTATCATAGACAGGGCAATATTAAAAGGAAATACTAAACAGGTGAAAGTGGATCTTTCTAGCCTCTCTCTTCAGAATAGAATGGATCTAAAATACTTCAATTGTCCACTTAAGCCCAATCAACCTAAGAGATAAAAATAATATATTATTTCTTTGCAGACAGAAGAAGATGCAGAGAAATTACTTTTTGATAGAATAAAGGAAAAAGACTATCCTGGAACAGAGATTCTGGGTTTCCATTTTCCCTCATGTAATAACAGCAGTCCCTCCTAACCAATGTAGACAGTTCTCACTGAGATCATTCTGTTTCTATACTACAGCACTTTGTGTTGTCATTCTTGAAAGTACACGGTCCTAAAAGAGAACAAATCAGCATGTAGCTGCTCTCCATTTACCCAAAAAAAAAAAAAAAAAGTGGATGGGCAGAAACACTAGGTATCCTTTTCATATCATCAAGATATTTTTGGTGTGTGTACAGTTCAGTCCAGCCCTAGAAAATTTCAAAGCCACATAAGACTGAACACTACACTCAGTGTACCCAATAGTGCTCTTATTGTTTTGTGGTCTCTGTTCATTGTTCCCCTCTGAAAAGATGAAGCACTTTCAGCCAAGAAAATCTTCATTAGTTTTCTGTGCAGCTTTCCCAGGTGAAACAAATGTCCCCAGCAAGAGTGTGTGTCCATGTTAATTACAGTTTGCCCACAGGCCATCCTGGCAACTGGCCAGCTTTCTGGTATCTACAAAGCATTTTATGTGGTGTGCACAAAGACAGGATAGAGTGTCTCATTTCCTCTCCAGACCCAGCGGGAAGGGACAGACATCAGTACCCTTCTGTTAAAGACAAGTTTTGCTACAAAAATTTCCTTCAGGAAATTCAGAGATCTCCAGGAACAGGGGAATTTTACCCTTGTACATTTGACTATATGTTAAATAATTATACGTTCTGCTTCACCAAGCACTCAATTTAACAGCTTAATTTAGGCAATATTTTGAGCTAACCAATTTACTTGTTTTTAGTAGCATACTTATTATTAGGGGCTGATGAATAAAACTCACTGATGAGACAAAACTTTAGCAAAATGCAAACACCACCTCAGTATATGGGAATGAGCCAGAAATAGAAACCACTAGCAACAGGAACATATATCATGGGTCAATTTCTCATCCAGATTTCACTGGAGATGTGCATTAAAGTAATATCTTAAATCAATGGTTCTCCACCAGAGGTGATTTTGACCCTGAGGGGACATATAGTAATGTCCCGGTAATATATTAAATCAGTGGTTCTCAACCAGAGGTGATTTTGACTCCAAGGAGACATTTAGCAATGTCCTGGGACATATTTTTACTCTCATGACTGGGGACAAGGGTGGGGGTGGGAGGTGGCTGCTATTGGCCTCTAGTGAGTAGAGTCCATGGATGCTGCTAAACCAACAGGGCAGTCCCCCTGTACAAAGAATTGTCTAGTCCAACATGTCAACAGTACCAGACTTGAGAAACCGTGCCTCAAACTGTATGGGAAAATTAGTGATTATACATACATTACATGTGGCAATACTCTCTCAAAGGTGCTTTTTAATAGACCTTAATAGTTTTCAGTAAACTTTCTCTGAAATTATTTTTCAAAATTACAACTATGAATTGTCACAAATATTGTAAGACTAATTATTATGAAGTATAAACAAATAATATAATATTAAAATAAAATAGTCTAGCATTCATCATGCTGTCCTTAAATTGAGGAGAGACTAAAGATTGGTATGAAATATGAATGAGTCAAATGGAATTGAATGTAATTTTAATTGGAGATTCCAAAAACCTCTTTATTTACAGTTTTTACCCCATTAGCAACTCATGATTTTGTTTTCTTTATAAGATAAACCTCACATTGCTTTTTGCTTACCACATCAAGACCATAATCAGAACCACCTTCATTGTCAGATGAAAACATAAGTATACAGAAATGTATTTCATTAGATATGAGTAGGAACTCCAGTTCTGTCTCTTAAAAAGTGCTGAAATAACTTCTTGGTGATACACTTTAAGGAATGATTGCTTTATGTGTTTCAAGATCATTGTCTCATTATTTATAAACAACAAACTTAAATTGTACTTGCCTTTGATAAATTTGTATTATATACTATGTGTAGCAAATTTTTGACCTTCAATACAGAATAACATAAAATGGAAAAATCATAGAAAGCAGAAAGACATTCAGGCTGTAATTTCCTCTAATGTAGATTGTGCCATTCAGTTCTTTAAGTAAGTATATCACTCAACTATCCTTTCACACTTCCTCAAGAGCAGTCCTTCAAAACATCTCTGTCCTTTTCCTAAGTCTGTCTCTCTTAATCTACCACACTGGTTATTCTTTCTATAATCTTAGAAAATAGTACTTTTTTATATCATTATAAGACACCACACATGTCCAGAGTGGTTCTTATAACAACTTAATTACATCCACTGATAGCTATCTAAAACGTTGCCTTTTTTTAATATATAGTATCAGATTCTGTGTTATAAATCATTGTTTCAAAACTTGTTCCATGACTCTATGCCAAGACATTGGTGAGCAAATTTTCCGAAGCAGAAAGCCCAGATGTTCTTCTTCTAATGCAGTGTTTGGCAGTTGCAACCATAACTAGGAATAGAACTGCAGAAAAAAAACTCTCTTTAAAATATGGTCTATACATGAGAGATTTATCTGTGCTAATAAACTCCCTTTAAAATGCCTTCTCTAGGAAGAGTTTGCTTATCCAATGGTTTGGGAAAGAGGAATTTCTTCAAATTGGGGGACTCAAATCATGGGTGAAGCATGAAAGTAGGATGTGATCAACCAAGAAGAACTCATGGGCCCATGACACCTCAGGAAAGGAGCAAATATGGTGATGGAAGGTTAGGGGATGGGAGGCAGATGCACACAAAGTCAAATTTCAGCATGGTTAGCGATTGCCTCCTACACTACTAAAAATAATGCCCATGATACCTATAGGACACTCACCTGGATATAGTGCTGGCTTAGAACTAAGCAGATTATGAACACATAGATGTGCCTTAATTCACAATCTGATAAGTGAGGCTGGTCTGGGAAGAGAAAGAATACCTCAAGAATTTCATTTCAGGACAAACTCAATTCATTAGAGTAATCTTATATATAACGTGGGGACCAAAATCCTGGGCCCATGAAATTTCCATGAGGCTGCAAATGTTTAGGTTGCTTCATCCATATGAATTCTTTTAATATACTCTCCCCTCCTGTTGCTCCATATAGCTAGAAGGAAAAAGCCTACCCAATTCCTAATCAAAACTGTTCACAAAGAAGATAATACTTAATTTTTAGATCTGATGTTTGATAAGTCAATGACATCTGGCACTAAACTCTCACCTCATATTTTTTGGCCAAATTGCAAATATGTTACATTAAATTAAAATATTCACATATAACAGTCATCTTGCCAAGATGCTTTAAATGATGTGCATATAAAATGTAATAATAATTAATATTTTATTGCCATAATTAACTATAATGGCTACCAAGGTGTTGGGCCATTTCCATTGGTAAGGTTTAAGCAGATTTCTCTTAGAATCATGGCCTTTGTAATGTTCTAAGTTGTACATTTTCTTTCTTGAAGGGAATTTTCAAACTACATAGAAACAGCTATTATTTTTCTTATGTGCGATTCATGAAGTTATAAGAGAATTTACCAATAAGATTTTTTGTGACTGTGAGCTTACCTTGAAAATCACTTAGATGGTATAGTGACTGGGAAGTTTAGCAAAAGGAGGTCTAGTACTTTTAATATTGGTATTGCTCTTGATCTGACATCCTAACTCTTATCTGGAAGATGCAGTGTCTTTGTTAAAAAAATCTATTTTAATTCAATTAGTTTTAAGTGACCCACTAAAGAACACATCAAGGGCCCTTCACTAGAGTCTTACAACATATAATTCTGATTTTCTAGGAAACCAGTTTATCTCAACAGTCTGGAAAAACTCTATAAATGTCCTTGAAACAACTGTTCAGGAATAAGTGTATAGTCTCAGATATAACTTACAAGGGACTGCATGGGAAGGCATAAAATAAAGAGCAGATGATCTTGCTGCACCAATCTACTGATATAATTTAATATGCCTCAGCTTCACTGGGTAAAATCCTCATGCAATAGAATGGTATCATATTTGACAACATAGAATAGAAGACAATCCAAAAAATCCGCAGTTGAACTAGTAGATAATAAGAGATACATACTTTGTCAGAACACCAACGTTTTTTTTTTTTTTTTTTTTTTCATGCATTTCAATCTCAATATGCACAGAAGCCTGGGGAAAAACTGAGATATACAAAATGAAGATGCTCTGCAATTCTTGTTAATTATTAAGTGGGCATTTGAACCAAAGATAAAAGGAACATGCCATTCTTTGAAAATACTTCATTGCTGTTTGTAAGAATCATTTGATTTGATTCTGGATGTGTTTGATTACAGAAAGTATCTTTATACTTTTAGACCTTGGCAGACACTATGAGATCTGAGATATCAATGGAAATTTTAATACAACCTCAGCCCCATATGCCAAGTATATCTTATAGGGGTTAACAACAACCATAACAAAAAAATGTCAAGGAAACTCAACCTGTATTAAAGTTATGTATTAAGATGGTTTTAATCTTCATTCCTCGATATAAGATTTTTGTGGAGTAACAAATTTGTATTCATCTGTTTCTTGATTATATCCAAGTAATCTCAGGATTCATCAAAAGGGAAGGGCTGCATTCATATTAGCTCAGACTCACTGAAGCTGTCATAAAAAGAGTATGCAGTCTTCACTTCACTGCAATATCAAAATAATTGCTCTGAAAACACCAAGTGTGTAAACTCATGATGAATAAAGTTCTAAAGAGAATATACTGAAAGCCAAATGTGTTCATAAATAACATAAAATCTGTTAAGGAATTTCAGCATGTACAATCTGAAATAACCAGTTCCCTCCAAACCAAAATACTATGATTTGAGAAAAAAGACCATAGCTATCCAATAGCCAAACAGAAGATAAATATTATCTTTCTAAGTGAAAAACAGTATTTCAGTGACCAAATCAATAATTAGGCTAGAGCTCCTCAAAGTGTGGTCTGCAGATTCTGCCAGTCTGTGAACTGCTTCTACCAGGTCACATAAAGAACAGTGCAGAAATTCAGTGTTGAGACATTTTGACAGCAATCTGAAAAGGTAATTCTATGGCTGTTGAATTTAATTATTTTAAAATGAGGTCATTTTTCTATTAATTAATGTTCATTGTATTTCACAAAAGTATAAGTTTGCAATGGATTTGAAATTTAAAGAGAAAAAAAAAAAAAACCTGCTCCTTTACTAGTTAGTGTGAAAAGCACTGAATTAGGCAATTACTCTTGCCAGAATCCCCTAGTGTTATCAAATTAATTAGTGCTAGAGATATAACAAGCCAAAATCTCAACAAGTAAAATCCCTAGCAGTATTTTGAAAGCACAATGACTAGGTATGCTCAGCGTAGAGCAGGGAAGTACCCCTACACAGTTTATTAGGGGCCCTCTTTTTAAGGTAAACCTTCTGAGCAACCCGTACTTAGGTACTGTGAAGAAGCATTTCATGATTTTTTTTTCTTTGAAAAGCAGGAGCCATAGCTATTAACTTAAATCTATTCCCTGACAAGGAGAAATCATATATGCTTTTAGTAACACATGAACATTTTGGCCCTGATACTTTAAAATTGGGGCACTAGTTAGAGAACACTATCATCTTATATGTATATTAAAAATAGATGTGGATTAGGATTTTAGAGAATTGTCTAATTTATACAGGCAGAGAATTGAAGATAATTTTGAGAGACATTCAGGATTTCATGAAGTATTAACCTTAATTTACAAGCTTCTTAATCCTTTACATTTCTGAAGAATTATTTTTAAATGTTCTACACATTTATTGAAAAAGTTTGTGTAAATTGGCTTAAACCACAACACAGAGAATTATTTTCTATTGAGAAGGTGAAAATCCAGCTTTCTAACTAATTATGACAACATCCTTATGAGTAGTTAATGCGTTACTATAATCTACTTTCCTGATAGTATATATCAGAACTGTTCTGGCAAAGCAGTTTTGCCTGGAAGCAAAAGGATGATAGGTCATCTGGCTGCTTCAAAGCATTTCCAGAGTTTGTGAGCATCTAAAGGATAGAAAAGGAATGAATATTCCCATTCTCTAGTTTTTTCTGTATTAATATATGCATGCTGGTTGTCTAATAATAAAACCTGTGGTAGGCAGAATTCTAAGATGGCCCATGATTCCCACCCTTTGCATAATCCCTCCCCTTGAGTGTGGGAGAGATCTGTGACTACAAGAGGACCCATGGTTAGGTTAGGTTATATGGCAAAGGGGAAGGGATTCCCTAGATAAAATTAAGATCTAAAAATCACTTGATTTTGAGTTAATCAAAGTTAAATTATTGCTGGTGTGCCTGGCTTACTCAGTTGAAAACTTTTAAAAGAGGGACTGAGCCCTCCCTAAATGGTCAATTCTCCAACCGTTCTTGAAGAGGTTAGCTGTCATGTTGTGAGAGGGCCTGTGAGAGAACCACATGGCAAGGAAATGTTAGAAGTCTCAAGTAGCTAAGAGTAGTCCCAGCTAATAGCAAGAAACCAAGATACTCAGTCCTACAACCACAAGGAACAGCCAAGAGCCAATTGAGCTTGAAAGAGGAGGCAAGTTCCACAAGAGAATTAAGCACTAATGCTCTAACATGTGCATTTTTTCTAATTAGCTTCTCTTCTATGCTTTCAGGATGGCATTAGTTAAGAACTAAGAACAAAATAGTCATCTATGGTTCAGATGAGGAAAGCTGGTCATGAAAGGCTGCAACCATATGACAGCTGATCACTTTTTTCTAACTGTAATGAAGCTTTAATGATACTCAGCATGGCTCCAACATCTAGGTTCACTTAAAATACAGGAGACCTGTGCCTCTTGGCCTGGAATCTGTCCCAGCTCGGCATGCAGAGATCACAGTTCTGACGGGCATCTGATACAACTTGCCATTTCTTCCAGTGATATACAACCCAACTTTGAACAAAAGTTATGACACACAGCATGAAGATCCATAAGCAGTTTCAGACTTTGAACAAGAAATGGTTTGATGCATTTTATTGACTTGGGCCTTCCCTTCCCATGTCCATTCCAGGGAAGACTCTTCCTCTTTGCTGTAATCTGTTTAATATGAAGAGCACAAAAGATTAAAGAAAATAAAGTAATCTTATCCTCTCTACAGACCCCTCCAGTAATCAATTAGATCCTCAAGATAAACCTCTAGTTCAATTGGCTCCATAGTAGAATAAGAAAAGATGAAAAAAACTAACCCAGTCTTCCAACTCTTTGCTCAACAAACACAGTGGAGGATAAACATATTTTCTTTTTCTTTTTTAAGATTTATTTATTTATTTCTCTCCACCCCACCCCTCATTGTTTTGTGCTCGCTGTCTGCTCTCTGTGTGTTCTTCTGTGCCTGCTTGTCTTCTTTTTAGGTGGCACCGGGAACCAATCCTGGGACCTTCTGGAGTAGGAGAGAAGCACTCAATCTCTTGCACCTCCTCAGCTCCCTGGTCTGCTGTGTCTTATTGTCTCTCCTCTGTGTCTCTTTTTGTCACATCATCTTGCTGCACCAGCTCTCCACATTTGCCAGCTCTCTGTTTGGGCCAGCTTCCCTTCACCAGTAGGCCCCAGGAGTTGAACCTGGACCTCCTATATGGTAGATAAGAGCCCAATCGCCTGAGCCACATCTGTTTCCTAACATATATATTCTTAATTGCATCTCATTTAAGCCTCACAATTTCCCTTAAAACACAGGGAGTGTGGCCTTTTTTTCATTTTATTTATATAATACATATATATATATTTTTTTTCTTTTTTAGGAGGTACCACAGATTGAATCTGGGACCTCGTACATGGGAAACAAGCACTCAAACCACTGAGTTACACCTGCTCCCCAAAGGAATAATGTTTTTTTTTTGATAGGAGGTACCAGGGATTGAACCCGGAACCTTCTACATGCAAAGCAGGGGATCATCCACTGAGATACACCCGCTGCCATGATCCTTCTTTTACAAAGAATGAAACTGAAGCTCAGAAAAATGAACTATCCAAGTTCATACAGGTAGCATCAGAGGCGGGGCTTAATATTGGGATTCCTTGACTCAAAACCTACCTTGAGCTCTCTGAACTTCCCAAAGGCAGACTTACGTGGTTTTGGCTTTATTCAAATATCTATCACTATGTTTCCTAACAACTTTTGGAGGTAAGTGGAACATTATGGAATCACTGTGAGGTTTGAAAGATGTGGAAAAGGAGGACGACAGGACTCAGGGAGTGGTCAAAGTTAAAATCTAGAATCAAAAAGAATCCATTGCATCCACTTTGATGTTGCAGTCACTTCCTAAGGAAACTTGCAATCCTGTATATATATATGACAGCACTTCTGGATACTAGAGAACATTTTCAGGTGTTATCTTTTAAATATATATTTACATACATGCATTTGAATCTATGTGCATAATTTGTTAATATTTCATTATGATTATACATCTGTGCTTATGTTTCCCTGCAAGGAGAAGTGTGGTGGAATCGGGAACAAGAGGGGAAAAAGTGGATCTGAGCAGCTTGTTGACCTCATATTTTAAATCCCTGTGCATATTGTCCCAGGGGCCAATCTGCTTCACTTGTGGAAAAGCCCAGAAGGGGGAGGACCAAATCCAGGGCTTGCAACCCTCAGATTGCCATTCTGTCACGGTCACTTACACCCAGGGACTCAGCTGGCTTTTAGACACCACACAGACAGGTTGTGTCACATCTGATAATTTAAAGAGATGAATAATCTCATCTAATTATCATGCATGGTTTGCTCTGTGATGAGTTACCATTCCCCTATGTTTATTTATTACCATCAAGTAGTAATATAAATTTTAAACAATTACTCACCAGGCAGACCTTGACACCCATGTATCAAGCCCCTGGGAACTAAGCTACACATGCACAATAAAAATTTGCCTCATGAAAATTGATTCTGATTTCTACATTCATATCAACAGGAAAATCATGTGTTCCAAGGACAATCAAGCATTCAATAAGTTTAATTCAAAGCAATCTGCACATCCTCCATTTTGTCCATTCTCCCAAAGTTTCATGCGGCCCATTTGTTGGAGTTGCCTAACATTTCTGCAGATGCAAATTTAAGTCAATTCTAATATAATGTCATGGCAAAGAAGGGTTGGTATTTTTAAAGTGACAGACATCATAAGAATTTTACACATCCCTTTCTGTGGCAAATGTCAACAAGACTGCCATAAAGAAGTGGATTTCTGGCACTTGAAAACTTGCTGCTTTAAAGGTTATCATCACTTTGTACTCATTAGTCAAGGTAATGATGTATAGTTTAATTTAAAAAGTAGCCCCATCCCCCACCCAATGAATTCAAAATGTGACACAGACATTTTATTTATTTCTCCCAACCACAGAATAGTGTTTGTGAAAGGCTGAACATCATTTATGTTGCAAAGTGAAGGGGTAGGAATAAATGAGTGTAACTAATCATCTGTTGGCATGAGTGAAATGAAAATTGGCCTTTTCCAGTATGCTATTGGCAGATTTTTGCGGACTTCTGTGTTGGTTGCTAAAAATGCAACTGGTCTTGATTTGACTGTTCTGTGCTCACACAATTTGTAGGGTTGTCTGGAATCATTTCTATAAACATCATAGATGGATTGCTTTATTAATTTTCATACATTCTGTCTTGAAACTGAAGACTCACATCTCTGTTGGACAATAAAGGTTATCAGTGGTAATGTTATGACTTTTAAAAGTTGATTTAACCTCCTGTGACACAGTTCTAATACAATAGATACCTGGCTGAAATGTCAAGGAAAAAAACATCAAATCCTCTGTGGTTCTGCTTTCTTCAGGGTCTCTTTTAGGCTGTAGGTTTTGTCCTTAACCTAGAGATGGAAATCTTCATTCACTCCGGTCCACCCGTTCTCTACTGCATCTAATTTTTATTACTAAAGTTTACACTAGTTTTAGGAAGAGACACTTTTAAGGTCTGCTAAACGTTCTATTTACTATTCATTTCAAGTTTTTCTCACGGCCCAAATAATATAATTGCACAATAATCTAATTCACTAAACCTTGGTCATCAGTTCACCATTTGGAAGGCAGAAAAACAACACACAGTACAAATAATATAGCCTAGCCATTAAACAGTCCTTCAAAGTTCTCCAGACATTATATCATTTGACCCTCACAAATAACACTGTGATGTAGGATTAACTCACTAATATCCTTGTTCTAAAGACGGAGAAATTGAGACTTAGAGGTAGTTGTGCGCTACTTTAGGCCAACTTCTTTTTACCCGCCCATATTGCCAGTTACGACTAGAACAGATGAAATAATGAACACTAATGCCACAAAGCTCGTGCCAGAACAAGACAGCAAGATACAGTAAGTATAGGACACTAAGGTTAAGCTGCTATGGACCATATTTTAGCTGCTAAGGAAATTCAGAAAATCTATTTTACATTCTAACTTTAAGTTTCCCCATCTATAAAACAGGTATAATAATACCTGTCTTAGAGGACAGATCTGAAGGTTGGATGGAGTAACACAAAAGGTACATTAATTGATAGTGTCTAGCATATAAAAGCTCAAAAATGACAGAAAAAAATATTGTAACAATTGAATAGCAGTTGTCAGTAATTATTAGTGTTCAGATACTCTGCAGAAAGAGACATGAAAATTAGCTAAAGAAAATTGTGAATATCTGTAGAAGAGAAAAAAGAGCAAAGCCAGAAAAGGGAAGTAAGTAGTCCACCCTGGATCTTCTCATCTCTTGTTGCAAACCACAAGATTGGTTTTTCCGCATTGCACTGGTACCAGTGAGGTCAAGAATGATTTTTAGATTTGTGATCCTAACCATTCGTTCAGTTATCCTGGAAACTCAAGGAGCTGCTGTGTGATGACAGTTGCTAGTAATTTCCAGACTTTCAGGAGACTTGAGATGCTTCAGTAAGAGTTGCTCAGGGACATGTTTGCAGAGATATTCTGCCAGTGACTTATCTTATCAACCGTATTTTTTTTCTTGGAAAGGGTCTGCTTCAATTCAGTCTTCTGCCCTCTACTGAAGACTGGGTATGGAAGCGAGGGAGAGGAAACATTGATATAGTGGAGTAGTAAACTACCAATGTCAAAAAAACTTATAACTAATACTAAATTGTCAAAAGCAAGAACTATTCTTTTTTTGTTTCCTTTCCATTAATACCGTCTATATTAATTAAATTAATTAATAATTAACTGCAAGTTAATAACTAAATTAACAACTAACTGTAACATCTTTCTACCACAAACACATAAACTGATGACGTCTCATAATTTTCCACAAACTACATGTATTTTTAAGATTATAATCTCTCCTAGGAAAGTAGTAAAATAAAAGTAAAGACAAAAGAGAACCAAATGTGGTTGCATCCAAAGGGAATATAGTGGTGAACTGGGGTTTTTGTCATTGCCAAGTAAAGAAAAGCTCTAGTCTGTGGATCTGAAAATTTGAATATTACTAATGCCAATGTATTACATTTCTGAATCATGTCATTCCTTCTTGAGAATGGAATAAGTAATTTGTAACATTGCTCCAAAAACATCTCCAGTAAACTGAAAGTGTATATATCCTATATTCCAACCATCTGCTTTAATTCTCAAGGCTGTTTCATATTTCAAAAGTTATTTTGTAAGACATTCTTTTTAGTCTTGATCCTTTCCTCATCTGCCTCTGTCAGAACATTCATCTGTCAATCAAGGCCCCTCTCATCTCTTTCATCTCTTCTCCATTTGGTCTTCACCCTCTAATATGCTCAAATCTCCCCTCTGGTAAAAAAAAAAAAAGTATACTTGGTTACCTGTGCAACCTTCTCAAACCCAACAAATCTTTTACTGAGAATGGCCTCTTTACCCATTTATGAAATAATAACTAGCTGTTTGCAATGTGATACCTGCAAATAGATTGGACCAGGTGTGGAGAAGAGACCCAAGCTCAGGCAACCAGAGTCCCTTTTCCAGACCCCATACCTTGATCATAATTGAATGGATTGAAAGGGCTATATATAGATAGCCACCTTGCCCATGTTCAGACTATTAACATATCTTCTTTGAAAGGCTGTGTTTTTGGACCAGGATTCTAGTCTCAAACTGGTTCATAGCTTCAGTGGAGTAACCCCTGGCATCCACTCAGCACCATGGGCCCTGGAAAGCAGATAAAGCCAGTCTGCAGGGAGAGAGAAGAATGTGGTCACAAAAACAAAAGCAGAGCCTGGAGTGAGAGACCATCATGATGGATGCCCCACCCCTTTCTGCTGGTGGGGGTGCATCCTTGACTTTCATTCAATGTTTGAGTTCAGCAATCTTACCATTTATTAATATTTCCATTTGATTTCAGATAGCCCTAGGATTTTCTACTACTTGCATCTCAAATGGCCTAATTCAACACCTATTCTTAAAACAAAAAACGATGAATCCAAAATCCCTCAAACTACCTTCCACTGAATTTGCTCTCTCTTTCCCTTTCCTTTTATTGCCAAATTTGTTGAAAGAATAATTAGCACTTGTTGCCTCCAAATTCTACTTTCCACTAACTTCTCTAGCCACTGAAACTGTAGCTCTGTACTGGAACTACACTCTTATATCACCTTAGTGGCCTAATAAGTCCTAAAAGGGCTCCTCTTACAAAAGTAATCTACAGATTGAGACTCTTCTGATACAGTGCCTATCATTGTAGGTACTTCATAAATATTTGTTAAATAAGTGAGTAAACCCTTCTTCCGGCTTCAAAGATACTTCTCTCTGGATTTGCCTCCAAACCCCATAGAGATACATATTTCTAATGTCCTAACAGACATCTACAGAGACATTGCAAACTCAGAATGTCTAACAGTAAATCTTTTACTCCTTCCACCACCACTAGCCTGGGATCCTTCCTGTGTTTTATGTAATATGACTATCTACCGGTTAGAGATCTTAGAGTCACCTCCAACTCTCGTCTTTTCCTGATCCTCCAAATCTACTAAGCCCTGTCAATTTTACTTACAGTATATTTCAAACCTGCTTTTATTCCCCACTGCCATTATTCTTTTTTTAGATCTTGGGCATCTCTCATGGCAAAATGTTGCATGTTCTTTTTGTCTCTGTCTCAAATCTTGGTCCTCTATTATCCATCTTCTATATACTATAATTCAAAACCTAATACTTTTTTCTTTTTTTAACACTTCAAAATCTCAGCAACATAAGATGAAGGCCAAATTTGTTTTGGTATGCAGAGCAGGACAACTGGAAATGTCCATACTTCCACCCACCTTGCAAAAATTTACAACCTGGATTCAAGCCAATAGTCCAGACCCACCAATATTTCTGCACACTCACAAACCCCATACCTAACATGGAACAGGCCATGTTT